>CM069449.1:699400-835619 GCA_035610835.1 Ophiura sarsii | reverse complement strand
GAACTGTTTAAAGATATAAGATATGTTTTTCTCTAAGACTTCTCTCATATCAGTTCGATTAAAATACCAATGTTCAAAATACTTTGGTCAACGTTTTGTTAACACTCAATAATGTTTTTTAAGGCTATCTCTGATTGCACGAAAATTATTAAAAAATATAAAACAGACAATAGAATCTTTTTTCCTATTGTAAGTGCTGTGAATACCAACATGCCTTTGATTGACTTATTCAAAAGGCACGCGTTACACCTTTACATCCATAGGGGTCCCTTAGATAAGTTGGAACAGATTATATTTCACAGAATTTGGAAAAATGCACATATCTCCTGTTTCTAATAACCAATTTGAATGAAATAACATTTAAGTTATTGTTCGTAATGCCACCTTGCTAGGCACGTCATTAAATATATTCATTTTTTTATATTTTAACTGGTTTAAACAATCGGTGAAATCGGGACCTGACTATTTTGACTCACCCTGTATGTAAAAGTATGTGGAACCTATATAGTGGCGTGGAATTTGCAACACATTACAATGTATTGATAATAACACATTGGACTTGGAGACTGAAATAACTCTGGGAAAACCCGGATTGTGTGTAGCGCCATGGCTTATTATGCCAATGGCTAGCTTGCGCAATCTGGGAATTTCCAGAAATTCAGCAGCTCAGGTCAGTTTTGTACAATCGGTTTAATATAGGTATAAACTATGCACACTTTAAGTTTAATAGTAAGAAGGTTTAGCAGAAGTTTAAGTAAGTTTATCTAGAGGTTTAGATCGGATACAAATGAATAAAATTGGGATGATGAATACACAATACTGTTGTAAATAGTATTTGAATTTATAATGGTCCAAAAGTATTAATAATAGTACAGTAGTAGTTTTTCGATACAATACTAAACATGCTAAAGACCATGACCATAACCTTCCATTTGTTGTGTGCAGTGAATCATACACTTGTCGTTGTGCGTACTATTATTAAGCGTACCCCCATATCAGAAGGTGTGTGGATAGCTGCATGGATAACAACTGCTATGTTGCTTTCATTGATAACTAAATCGGAGCATGAAGTTTCATGATCTGAGTAGACAAGAAAAACATAATTATGCTTTGATATCTAATCATACACTCCAGTATGAATCTACCTGAAGTATCATAATACAATAGTTTCGAAAATAGTTTACAGTTTAAAACTAAAAACATTATTATATAGAGAAAACTTATAGAATTATGTTTGTACCAAACTTACAATAACAGTTATTTGTGTTTCAAAAACACAGATGAAGGTTAGCCGAACTGTAAAGTGCACTTCATATTTATAAACTGCACTTCGAACTGCACTTTCATATAAAAGCGTAGTATAATGAGCTGAATAAAGTCAAGGATGCGACAAACAAAGGGAAATAAGTAGGGAAGAGAAAAAAGGTTCTCTACAATAACTCCTTTTAATTTGTATGGACATTATTAGTGTTGTCTGAGAGGATTTGGTCATTCTTGAAGGTTCCGAAACAGGCAGAGAAATTCTTATGTCACATTAAATATAAAAGATTGTTTTATACGAACACGATTGTGATTCAGTTGTATGTGAAACTTATCAACACTTTATTGTACTTACCAGTTTCGTTTCTAGCATTTCTCAAAACTCGTTCCCGTATACCAAATGCGAGCACAAATCCGTTCATGCACACTTGTATATCCTCTTCATTGTCATTAGGAATGTGGTACTGATACGTGGCATTCCTTCTTTCACCACGGCGATTCTTTACTGGGCAATGTAACATAAACTTTCGGATATGGGCGCTACCTCTTTCAGTACTGATGTCAAGCTGTTCATTATATTCTCGCCTGAGTCGTGTTCTTGTCTCTTTGCTGATTTTGCTGTAACAGTTCCTTCTTCGACAGCATACCGGATCCACTTCATCTGGTTCAAGTCTACGATCTTGGTTTGTTCTCATATTTGGATTACGACCCTGTTCTGATCTTTTCCTCTTTGTAGATGTATTGTTAACCGCTGAAGGACTCTGACTGGTTCCAGGGCGAGGACTATTAGCAGTAGATGAGTTGTTAACCGCTGAAGGACTCTGACTGGTTCCAGGGCGGTTCTCGGAAGGAGGAGGTGGACTATTAGCATCAGTCCATGATGAATTGTGTTGATTTGACATTTTCAGTTTTATTTGTCATCAATCTTTAAAATCTGCAAATAATAATATAATATTTTGTAAAAGATTATTTATAGTTATAAAGCAAAATCAAATACTATAGATGGAGGTTAGATAAGACGGAACCACGGGAATACAGAATAGCCATCATCATGAAGATGCAATAAAGAGATAATTTGAAATAATGAATATGATGACACAACTTTACATTACAAGGATTGGATTAAGAATCGCATCATCACAATATTTTAAGGATTTTGGGTCAATATTCTCGATGAATGATTTACAAACTTTAATATGATGAGCAGGTGGTATAATGATCTTGGCTTACTTTATTAATCATATTATATTCTAAAACAGTGGAGAGAGTTACCATGTTAAATACAAACAGTAAATAGCATGGACTGGCTTACAAGGCGAAGTGTTATAAATTAGAAAACTGCACACCAAGAATAATTAATAACATTCTCGTCACAAATTATCAGTAAATGATTTGGAAGGGGGAAAATATGATCATTCGTTCAAATTGACAATAAATAGAAGAATTTATATATTGACGTTTACAAATGAAGCACGTCACACCAGTAGAGCAATGAAATCTGTGAATATGACGCAATTGTTGGTGTTCGAAAATTTCAAAGTTTATTGCCATTCTTTCAAAAATAAGGACCATAATTACATGATAAACACATTTTTGTGCGAGAGTAACATACAAAATGGTATAAAATGGCAAAAATGTTACGATCAAAATCCATAAATGCATCAACTGTGATCCTGGCTTTTGTAAATGTAAATCACGGGTTCGATTCCCGTAGTTCCCATTTTTTGACGGTCTCTATTTTTTTCTTTTCAAAAAATGATTTTAATGACTTTAGTGATTTTAATGAAATCATTTATGTCATTATATGAACTACACTACATAATAGTAATGTCAATAATATACTACAATATAATATTGACATTACTCAATCAACTAATTAAATGTGTAGACCGATGTATTTATATTTTTATTCATCTTTTTATTTACTTTATTTATAATACGCATTCAATAGGTATATCTATTTATGAATTTCTTTATTTATTTGATTTCATGTTATTTAATTAATTAAATAAGTATTGGTTGATTGATTAATTGATTGATTGATTGATTGATTGATTGATTGGATGCTTGATTGTTTGAACTTATTTTTACAACTGTGTATGCATGATTGTGGATGGTTTTAATATATTTTATAATAAATTGATCTTAAATGTATCATTGAGTATAATTATTATACACAAGTTGATAATAAATTGCATGATAAACTTCTCCCACTGATCATCCATCATATCTAGGTAATCGTCCATCGGACAAATACGAAATTGTCGTTTAGTTACAGCGTGAACTGTTGTGCTTCAACTTACTCTTGGGTCCAATGAGGTATAAGTTATTTAGCGTATATTACCCGCCAATTACTAGCCTAGTAGTGGCTGTCATTTTCTTCGGGAGGGGGTGGGTCACAAATATGGTGGGGGTCATAATTTTGTAAAATTTTAAATAGGGGGGGGGGGTTATAATTTTGTGTAGCAATTCACATTCTAAAATTTCAAAACGGCAATTTTTTTTGCGCTTCGCGCGCATTCATCTAAGCATATCCCTTATAAATGTACATATTTACAACACCTTTCCTGTTTATTTTTTCATTATTATTATTTTAGTCATACAAAAATCTAACTTCGATAGACCGGGGGGGGGGGGGGGGGTCATAAAATTATTTTGTATCGGATAGGGGGGGGGGGGGGTCATACATTTATTAACAACGGCCATTAACATATTTATGACCCCCCCCCCCCCTCCCGAAGAAAATGATAGCCCCCTTACCCCGGTTTAGTGCTCTCAACATTTCGGGTTACGCCTCTCAGTTACTAGCTAGGTAGCGCTATTCTTCAGCTACCCGTCATTTGTGCACTCGGCCGACTATTTGGTAAATGTGATGTAATATACACTCTTATACTATCTATTTTGGATTATCATACACTCATAGTCTTTTTTTTACATTTACAGCGGCCATGTTGGCAGCCATCTTGGATTTAAAGTGAAGACGTGTGCGCAAGAAGTCAATAAGTCCATTTTGGCCACATTGAGTTAAACATGGTTTTGGGCAGCTTTAGGGGTAAGAAACATGGGAATACTACTGATTTTTAAATTTGATATTTTTAAGCATGTTTTTCAAGGGTCCAATTTAGCACTGTGAGCATTGTGATTGCAAGAAGCATGTAAGACCACCACTTATGGTGTTTCTAAAACATTAACCAAGGTAAATTATCAATGTCACTGCACAACACATACATTTTTGTTGCACTTAAAAGTCAAAATATATTAATTCGTTAATTTCTCACTATATTCAACAACTTAAATAGGGAAAATATGTCATTTTATCATAAAAAATATATGAATATAAATTGTTATGATCCAATAGTGTCTGTAAACACTGTAAACTTATACTCCACAAAATAGAGCCAATTGTCCTGTTATTTTCCTGTTTGCCTTCACTATCAGAGTCTATGGTAAAAATGGGACTAATTCACCCTCACTAACTTAAAATTTCACTGAATTATACTATAACTGCTAGAAATGTAACTTAAATAAATGTTAGTATTACTTGTTCAAGGCTTGAGTTATTTTTTGCAAGATTTGTTATGAATTGGTAATACAAAACAAACTCTGTACAAATCCTATGGTGCCAGCGTGAGCGCAAGAAGTTTGTAAGTTCAAAATCAGCAAATTGATTAATATTGATAAATAAACAATTGAAGTACTAATTGTGTGTAGAATATAAATCCTAGAGACATACCCTATCACCAAGTAACAGCCACATTGAACTTTTATATTGATTCCTACAATATTTTGTAAACTTTTTAAATGCCTGTATCTCAAAATGTCAAATATGAAATAACGGACTTCTTGCGCTCACGTCTTCAAGTATATTATATTGGATATGGGCTGCTAGTGGTCTAATCCAAACATCGCGGAATGTTAAAACTATACTTGCATCATACATTTTGGTTGATATTAATCCATCTTATGGAATTCCGACAATTTGTTCAGTCATTTTGGGACCCGGCCATTTTAGGGGCTCGGCCATATTGGAATTTTAAGTATGTTAACAAAGCAAACATACTAGATATGAGTTTCTAGTGGTCTAATACATACATCCTATCATTAAAACTATATTTTCATCATACATGTAGGCTGATATTTATCCCATTATATGGTATTTGACAATGTTTGCAGCCACCGTGGTACCCATTTTGGGGGCCATTTTGGCTGCCATTATTGATTGTTAACTATGATGAAAAAGCAACAATACTGGATATGAGTTACTAGGGGTCTAACACATACATCCCATCGTTGTAAGGATATTTTCATCATACATTTTGGTTGATATAATGCTATTTTATGGAATTTTGACCACTTTTGACAATTTTGGGCAATTCATTTGGCGGCCATTTTGGTGTTAAGTATGTTAACAAAAGTAAAAATACTAGATATGAGTTTCTAGTGGTCTAACAAATGCATCCCGTTGTTAAAACTATAATGATCATACCTTATTTGAGTTTCAGCATGTTAAGTGTAACATACGGTATTTTTCTGATTTCTTTTGGGACCCCCTGAAAGAACACCCCGTTAGGGGGTTGCGTTCATGATTTGGGCTGTTTACTCAAGATATTCGTATTCCTCAGACGACGATGGACACGCGAAAACCTACATTTTGAATTCGTATTGGAATAACACGTAATCGCGAATGTTGATCTAATCATTTTGAAAAATTCATCATAGGTTAGAAGAAAACTTTTCCAATCCAAAACCGTTGTGGGTGGCTAACCACCCGCAGTGTCAGTATAATTTTTTGAATTTAAACCGTTGTTAAGCGTTCGTCCCATTCACTTGATCACGTAACCTCGTTCGCATATTTTAACCTGAATATTCGTGAATACGCCCGTGTCCAGCGTCGTCTGGTATTCCTCATGAAATTCTGGTCTAGAAAGACCACATGAGATAAGGAACTCCTCCAAATGATTCCTAGCTAATTTTCAGCCTGATCTATTATAATGTTGTGTATGCAATTTAACATAACAAACTATACATCATTTCTGATCTTTATATCTACAAAATATATAATGATTCACCTCTGCGGTGACGATTTATTCTCATCTTTTATGGTTCAACTATCTTATCCGAGACCCGTATACACGACATTTACGTGTAGAAAATAACAACAACAACAACAACAGACAAAAACACTTCAGAGCCGCAGTTGGAATAGGAGATTTTAGTTGCCAATGTTATCCTATTCGACATGGATTTAGAAAATCATGAACACGTGTTAAAAGAACCAAACAACAGTTGATTAAGAGACATTTCCTTTATATTAACACTTTTGGTATATGATGCAAATGGTCGATATACAGGGTGTGTCAAAAAAGTGTCCCATGCCCTCAGGGAATGGAAATCATTTAAAATACATCACATGTTTTAAAGTTGTTTTCAATAAAATAGACTGTTGGTAAGCCGTATTAGTCCTCATCAAATACATGTTATCTAATCGAATGTGACCACCTAACTACCGCGATATGATCAGAGAATGCGAATCCCAGTCCCACTTTGGCCACTTTTAAACAAGAATTGCATTTTCAACTGAACAAACTGCATACGAGTACAGCGTACCCAGGGGGGGGGGGGGGGGGGTTGGCCGGTTATGCGGACAAGTTCATCACTACCCCCCCCCCCACCCCGACACACACACACCCCCACTTATCAAGATTTCAGCTGCTCACGGGAAAGAAAAAAATTCTGCATGTTTTACGATTTATTTTGGAGTCTGTAAAAAGAATTGTCGGTACATCATGCCTCTCGTCGGTACAAATATGGTCGACCCCCTCCCCCCCCCCCCCCCCCCAGTTTCCAAAAGCTGGGTACGCCACCCAAAAGCTGGGTATATGAGTATAATGGGTCAGTCGTCAGCCAATCTTATATTTTTCATAGCAAAAAAAAAAAAACACGGAGTTAACATTCAGTAAGGAAGTGTTCAGACACAATATTTAACAGTTCAACTTCATGATCTCGAAGGCAAAATGCATTTGAAAACATTGTGGGCCGCCAGATCAACAGCAGCTGTGGTGACCTTGAACTAATACAATATTTGGGTTATGGCGTGGTGTGTGAGCGCACATATACTTGAACGTTCAATCATTAGGTTCAATGGTTCAGTATAGGTATACATGTACTGTATATAGCCTATGCGGAAGGAGTAACGTTATTATGGTTATGCCATCAAATCAGAAGGTATAAAGGTAAAAATAATCATAATGGTACCCATTACTCAACAATGATTTGGTCACTCCGATTTCTACAACGTTGTGAATAGTGATCTATTAGCAAAAATGCGGGAAACTGTTCAATTCAACCTTTGCCAGTTTGTGTCGCTGCGATAGCTTCAGTGAAATACATGCACGTATTCTATTCTCTATCATAAAGAACATAAATAATATCACATCTAAACCGAGTAATACGTATACGCAGGAATGGACGTGCCCTGCCCTGGTATAACTAGCATTTAATGCAAATACACTTACACAAGTCCTTCCAAACTACCACAGAAAACCAAATTACTTTCAAATTAATTTACGTTAAATTTACAATGTATAACTAACCGTTGGAATAGACATCAGCTAACCTCTTCCTGAATGAACAGTAATTTCCCGATAAGTCCTTTCTTCATCGATTCAAGTAAATAAAATGTAGTTTAGATATTCCTACCAAAGTGCGACTGCTGTAAATCGCGATAACCCACGCAGCAGACTAAGGCAAATGCGCATGCGTCCCACACGCTTATTATAGTTTGGTTCTAATACACTATGCTTCCTCTGCACTTAGAGCTCTTCATGGTAAAGAAAACTGGAATCAGCGAGGATACGATGATATAATGGGGGAATTCCCAACCATTACAGTACGTATGGTCACGGGGCGTGCGCACGAATATTAGTAGGAACTATAATCCAGACACGGCATTTCACTCATTTAAGGGCCAAAGTTTAATTTACGATCTATAAAACCAAAATAAACACACTTTACAGAAAAACACATCATTTTTATTGTTTGTTTTGTTTTATTACGTGTTTTTTTAAAATATTTATATTGTTTTATTCAAGACTATTTATAAACTGTGTGTTTTGGACGTTTTTTGTGCATTTGTTTTCTTCTTTTCATCAAATTGTCGTTTTCCGCGTTTAACCTCAAAACGTTGGCCCTTACACTACATACATGCTAAGGCGTGTACTTGTGTCGTATTGTATTGTATTAGGCTCAATGTTCGCGTTACGCTGATTTCAATATGATTGTCTTCAAATCATGATCATCATGGTCTAATAGGTCTATAAGCTGGGCTAATTTGAATTTGATGATGATGTAATAGGGGAATTCATAGGCATACTGTACTTGTGGAAATCTGTGTTTTAAGTGACATGACAAAGGTGTGCGATTTTCTCAAGGGGGGGGGGGGTCTAGGGTCGAAAGCCCGTATATAGGATGTCAATTTTAACAGTTTTCCCAAAACTTGACCCATAAGTGTTTTATACCATGAAATAGCACATATCGCAAACTTTCAAAATAAATTTAACAGTTTGCTCTGGTTACCATGGTAACCACATAGGGCCTCTGATTGGCTAAGCACTGTAACAAGTGTTAACTCGAAAACGCTAACTAGAAGTGTACTGGTATTTGGATTGAATTTTAACTATGCCATTCCGCACAACATCATGGATCTGGTTTTTTGATATCGTTGCCATGGTAACCAGGAACCGACCAACCAGGTAATTTGACATGATACTTCAAATTTGGAAAAGAATTTCAAAATTCGGGATCCATGAAGTTAGCGGAATGTCAGTGTTAACCATCACCCCAAATACCAGTTTACATTCATGATATTTTATTAGGGTGTCAGAAGTTGCAAATGCCCCAATACAGCGTTCCGTAATTCACACTGCAGGAAACCGCATCGAAACTAATCAAATATTTTCGGATATTAAATGGTCTATATTGGTTGACTTAATTACCATTGTTATTGGTCAAAGTGACTAAAATTCTAACATCTTCATATAGTTAGTTTTCTTAGGAATTTCGGATTTAAAAAACATCGGACGTTTGAGAGATTTTGTGAACACTTCTGCAAAAATGGTAGAGGGTGGGGGCGGTAGGGTCCATAATCCCGGCTAATTATATTAAAAAAAACAGAGCAGCGGATTTCAATATATTTCAAAATCAGACAAACTTTTATAGAAGTGTTAACAATGCAATACGGTTTGAGGAGTTGTAATTTAAACTGCTGGTCCCGCTATGTTTCATGATTATGACTAACATAGATAATTTGTTTCAACCATAGGTATTTTAGAAGCCTGCTTTAAACCAAACTGTGTCTTAATTGTGACCAGAGCCATTTAAATAGTTTTAAGAAATGCTAGCGCTAAGTGTTAGTATTTAGTTCTAACTGTACACATTTGCATTTTGCTTTAGGTAATCATGTCCGTCATCATCTGGTTATACTATTTTTTTATGTATGAGCGCCCTCATCGAAGAAACAGAATTGATACATAGCAGCATGGTGACGCGCTAACTATAATAGCAGGAGAGCAGACGGCGCCGAACACGATTGGCCTATCTGCATTTCGCACGGCCCTTCCATGTTTATCCTTCAAGCTAATACTTGTAGTAAAACCGTATTATTTGTAAACGTTTACCATTTAATAGGTTGCATAATATATATGATAGTTTTTGTAAAGATACCTTGTTTTATTATGTAAAAATTACATACTGAAAACGACCACGTTTCATGTAAAACCACCATCAAGAATCATATAGGTATACAGTATAATGTCTATTATATGGTCGTTTTCATTGTCATTTGGTCAGATTTAGCCATTTAAAGGGACACAATGTCATGTTGATTTTTTTTAAATTTTAATAAATTTACTTCAGAATTCATGATGAACATTAACAAATGCCATTACTGTTGTTTCTACTAACTAAAACCCGGCAAAACTTGAATAAAACAATGTTTTAAATATGTTGGAATACCACCCCTAGTAAATGCTGGTTGCGGCTCTACCAGCATTTTTGAATCGACGGTTTGTTGTACAAAGAGGGCTGATTTGTCCTAATCCTTATATGTATGTGTTCATACATGTTATACAATTGTAAAAATATACAAATCCCAGTTTTTATTAATCATTTTGGTAATTGAGGGCGCTGCCTCTACCACATCTCTTAATGCCCCTTTAATGCATTATTCATGCACGAGGCCTAGGGGACACATTTGCAGAAACTGACTATAATACGAAATGCAGTTTTAGGTAAAGTCATGTCCTTCGTCATCTGGCTACACTATGTTTGTTGCATGAGCGCCCTCATCGTAGAAACATAATTGTTCAATAGCAGAATGGTGACGCGCTAACAATAATATCAGGAGAGCAGACGGCGCTGGAAACGATGGACCTATCTATATTTCACACGGCCCTTCCATGTTTATCCTCTATGCTAATACATGGAGTAATACCTTATTAGTGGCAAACGTTTTATAATATATGATAGTTTGTTTTAAAGATAGCTTGTTTTATTCTGTAAATATTACACACTGAAAAGACACGTTTCATGTACAAATCACCATTAAGAACCATCACGGTACATTGTTTGCCCATTTAATGCATCGTTCATGTTGTTAGTGCCATGTAAACCATGTCGTTCCAAATGTATATACTTTTACAAATTGAATAAATACACGCAGATCGCTCAATTTTACTCTGAGTGCGGCCATTGTCTTTGGTCTCTATTCATCATCGTCATTATTAAATATTATGAACCCCTCCCTTTCTAAAATGCGATTATTTTCACGACCCCCCCCCCCCTTCCCTTACTCGGCTGTTGATTATTTGTATGACAACCCCACTCCAAACACACACAAATCTGTACTAATATAACAGTTGTATAACAACGTTGAAACATGTAGAAAAATCCACAAACCATCAGTGTTTTACTAACATTTAGGGTTGACCCCCCCCCCCCCTCCCCGTCATATTACAGTGGTATTAATTTCACGACCCCACATTTTCCGGATATTTTTGACCGCCAACTCCCCCTGACAGCCCCATAATTTGGCGCCACAGTTGAGGTGTATTGTAGTTTTAAACAAGCCTCTGGTTTTGCTTTGACATCGGTTCGAGGGGTCTTAACACTGGTGAGGATGTGGAGAGGCTGCGTACTGCTTTTAGGTTCATGGGGTCTAAACTTTCCAATCCAGATTAGCGAAATGTCCTTGATGTGCAGTTACACGATCTGGAATCGTGCTCCAAAGAGACACAGCCACAAGTCTAAAAGTATGCCCGAAAGTCCTGCACGCAGGGCTCAATGGTTTCGGGTAACTATCTTACTTGATTTAAATCTTAAATACGTATTAATGTTGGTGTTTGTATCGTTTTTCCTGTCGTCTCCTGCCTTAAGTTAGTCAGTGTTTGTATATGTGCGTTCATTTTATCAATGTTATTGTATGTTTAATGATTTAATAAAAAATGATGACATTTTATTAAGAAATTATTAACCCAGTGTCATAAATATAATTCCTAATAATAATATTGATCTAGTAAGAATTTTACTTATTTTGTAAACAGAATATCTATGGATGTGATAAACATAACCTCTGCTTTACGATCCCTGACTCTCGGACCAAACGTACGGGCACATGCACAATACTTGATTGACGACAAAGCTGAAAACACGGGAGCAATTTTGATACCAGACGTACCAGAGCACCAGTAACAACGGTAGGTTTACGCTAGAACCAATGGTCATGATCTTGTGACACAAAGATCTGTCTGAGATTAGGTCTGAGACATAAGAACACGTTGATCATGTAAATTGCATTTGCAACAGTGCTGAAACTGTTTGAATCTCAACAATCACAACATATTAACTATTTAACATTAGCAACATAATCATAAGTGAGAAACGTATCCAAGTTTGGAAACTGTTGCGTGTGTCATATTTAAAATTTCATATTTTTTCACCTTTAACACTTAATAATTTATAACAAGGATACCAGTCCAAGCTTTCATTTATAAATAATCATCTATTGTGTCATACAATGTATTGTATTATTATGCGAGCTTTTGTTATCACTACAGGGTGGTTCAATAAAACCTTGACAGTTTTTTGAAGCCATTTTTTTGAAATTCTGTAGATTTAAAAACAAATCTTTTTCAATATTCATCAACTATATGATCTTGACCATCTATGCTGAAAATATCATTACAAATAATCTTACGGTTGCAAAACAACAGCTATTTGAACAAAGTCTGTCCCATTTCACTCTGTCCACGGGTACTGATTTCGCGACATTACAACCAGTGTGGTTTAATAAAACGTTGAAAGTTTTTCAAAGCCATATTTTTTAAAAATTGTGGGATTTGAGTGGGTTTTTTTACATATTCCTCAAAAATATCATCTTGGCCGTCTATGCTGAAAATGTCAATGTTAATAATGCAATGGCGGCAAAATGATAGCTATTTGAAGAGAATCTCTCCAAATCTCTTTGCCCACGAGTAAGTCTACGGGAAATGCCCAGCAAGATAACATTAAATGGCATCGTCACTGTTAAGGCATAGAGCATAGACAATTACACTTCCAATCTATGAAAATCAATCATTCTAATTAGGGTCACTCGTGGTATTATTATTACGTATTGATTTCACACCTGAATAGATAGTTAAGATGTTAACAATTACACTGATTTCACCTGGCGGGATCTTCAAATCTTAGATTACTTGCATGCAATTCATCATTCAGTATTCAATGTAACGTCGCGAAATCAGTACCCGTGGACAGAGTGAAATGGGACAGACTTTGTTCAAATAGCTGTTATTTTGCAACCGTAAGGTTATTTGTAACGATATTTTTAGCATAGATGGTCAAGATCATGTAGTTGATGAATATTGAAAAAGATTATTTTTTAAATCTACAGAATTTTTAAAAAAATGGCTTCAAAAAACTGTCAAGCTTTTATTGAACCACCCTGTATAGCTGTTCCTTCAATGTAAACAAATTCCTCTGGCTGAAAAAATAACTTTCTTGCCGCATTCTGTAAAACAATCCAGTTATAAATATTACACTTTATCAATAAGTAATCTGTGCCTTTGCTAACCATATTCTTTTCATTTTCATTTATTGCAGTTCTAGCAACAGCGTGTTTATCAGTTCCCCTAATGCGAAGCTTCACTTTATCAAGATTCTAGCAACATTATTTTTGCAACTATATATCGCGCTAACAAACCTAACCAGTGTACTATCTAAGCTTTTCTAGATATTCTTAGAAATAAGTAATGAATACAAGTAGATAAAATTGCCATAAACATTATTGACCCGTAGCCCGTATTCTCGTACGTATTAAAACACGGTTTAAGCTAAATACGTGTTTAACTTGGACTTTCAACACCTCGTTTAACATGTTTAACTAAGTATGCGTCTAACTCACTGAAAAGTGTCCAATTTTAAACATGGGTCGTGGAGGTAGTTAAACGCTCGTTTAATTGAACTCATAAACCAACTGTATGCCTTTAATGATCATGTTGTCGTCTTAAAAATACACGCATATTTGTTGAGAAATTTAGTCGATATATCGTAACCCATTTGGACCACAAAACATTGAATACCTGTATACTGTACAGTGAACATACGACCACTCTGGGAACGATATTCGCTTAAAGGCGGGTTTTGTTAAAAATGTCATTTTTAAAAAGATAAACTCGCGTTTAATGTAGACACGCGGTATAGTTACGGTTTTAAGTGGTTAGTACGAGAATACGGCTCACTTTTGCTGACTCTAAAATATCTCACATGTCATAATCTAAAATGTTGTGGTAAACTCTGAAATAATATGTCATACTCTGAAATAATTATAATATACTTGGAAATAATATGTCCTTTCTGCATTCAATACATACATTTTTGAAGCACGTTTTTTTTAATAAATTTCTTCAATTTAGCGAGCACTATAATCATGTATATCTGAGAGCCCTACCTATGGGTTGCTGGATTATGAGACGGAAAAGAGAAACCATGTCTATACGGGCCTGACAAACCCATCGTATTAGAAATCGGTGAAAAAAAATTCACGTACAAACGAATACCGAGCCAAATTATTTATTTGGCTTGTCAAAATATAGCAAGATTTGTGCGGAGTTGTTTGATTTTACGGTCATTTACCAGGGGGGGAGTAAAAAAAGAAGTACAAACAAAACACAAAACACACACACCCGGCTGACCAACCGACTCACCCAGAGAGGTCCGTTTTCCAGTAGAACAGCCTGATGTCTTTTCCCGTCGGCTTACCAGTCATTTTGGAGGGAATACTAAGATCTTTTTCTAGTACCCCTTGGTTAAAAGTAGACATGAGATTTAGTTCAAGGGATATAACATTTCTAATGTTATACTAATGTTGAGGTCATTCAGCAGATTGTATTGCACGAGGAGGGTTAATGGTCCTAACCTGGTCCCAAAAAAGGAAAAGGGTCCCTGTCGGTCGATTGCCTTTTTTGTTTGTTTGTTTGTTAAAGACACTTTTAGAGAAGATGATAATACCATCTATTTGATTGACTTTGTAATGTTCTACGTTTGTTTTAATAGGATCAGCGCAAACAAATATGAACCGACTATAAGGGAGCACTGTACCAAATCAATGCGCAATTCGTGTAATCCTATAATAGTTCCGGAAAAGCACAAAGACTAGGCTTGTAAATGTGAGGTTTTCGGGCAATTTGTTTCTCCGGGCATAGTATGTTTGTATTTAAATGAACGAATGGGACCTACCCGTTGCACCTACAATGATAAAATACGATATTTTTAATTTATCGACCTAAATAGTGCCCAGGGCGTAAGCACCTGCCTATATGGTAAACAGGCATGCCAGAAAACGTGAAAAAGTGAGGGCGCTATGTGCAGGTCCGTAGCGGAAAATTTAGCTTAATAACCCCTCATGAAACAAGGCTTAAATTAAAGTTGAGATGTTACTGAAAATGGTCATAGGTGACAAGTATGCCATAAATGTAACCGGAGGGTAGAAAAGATGTCTAGAAATATGGCACTTTTACACGTATTTCAATGAGAAAGATATTTGGTGTGGTGCTCCCATAATCTCAGTGAAAGTTCATGAGTTGAATGCAAGGGTGACAGGCTTGCAGCCCGTAGTACAAACCCTCATACTATAATTTATGCTGAATGATCTGACATGCCCTGTTTTCTCTTGGTCGTCATTATCGCACTGAGATCTTCTCGGTGTTTATAAGGGAGGATAATAGTATGTAGGTACAGTCTAGGACAGTTTTGTTTATTTATTTGATAATTTAAGATGAAAATATCATTTAAAACATACATTTTTACATAAATATATATATCTTTAAAAAGGACTCATGTTGTGAACACTTTTATGTCCCCTCGAAATTGACAGCTACTCCAACCAATACGGGTGATTTCTTTATCGAACCAGCTGATCGTAAACACCACGTTGACAACTATTTTTCATAAATTTGTCAAAATTAAAACGAGGAATATATGCGGAATATATGTACTGTGCTTTCTATAAGAAAATTAGATCATAATTATACGGAAGGTTTTTAAATATCTGTGTAAGCAATGATGTTAAATAATATGCCATATTCGTCTTTACTCATTATGTACATTAGAAAAAGGAGCGTTTCATTGTAAATAATAGTTTAAACGAATACAAGATGTATCCAAACATGTTTATTAATAAATTATGGGCTAACATATACATTGATGAAAGAAGTATTGTATCTATTTATTACATGATATTATTAATGGGACTCTACATGATGTATTGTTTTAGAAAATAATACAATTGCTCTAACATCTAAAGAATGTGTCATAAAAACTATATATTGAATCCAGCACAGACACATATTCATGACAAATTAGTGTGGTGCCAATCATGGATTATCTTTGTTGTTAGGGGGCAAATCTGGTATCAAATTATGCCTAAAGATTTATTTAAATGCCTATCCCGTCTGTTTGGACAAAAACAAATTGAAAGTTACTCAAAATGACATAAACAAAGTGGTATACTTTCTTTTGTTGAACCCTTTACGTCCGGAAAATGAACACATAATACGATCATTTTATTTTTGTACACAATAATCTCTTAAAAAGCCGCTAGAGTAACACTATTACGTTTTTACAAATGTCATGAATGTGCATCGTGTGAACTCCAGTATACGCATGTGTCAGAGTTTGTTGCATGCTTGGATGTTTTAGTCGGGGGGGGGGGGGGGGGGGATGATTATTCATAATATTAAATAGATGAATATTCAATGAAAATTACATTACGTCTCCATCTTAAGTCCGGCATGAATCGAACGCTTTGTTTTTCAGTCTCCAATACAGCACACGTGCGCCGTGTTAGGAGACAGAAGGAATTAGTATACTAAAGGCAGCCCATGATGCACCCTGCGTCAAGAATGCGATGGTAAATGACGCACCCATGACGCACATCTCCCGGGGGTCGTATAGTGCGTCATATACAACTGATATGTGCATAATCATGAATCGATTGGATTGTCCTTTGCTTTCTCCTTATTCACTACACAGTGAACATGCCCTACTTCATCGGTTATATAGAACAAGAATTCAACCCATGATAGCAAAAGTAGACCTAATTTTGAAGAAAAAAAATCAAATAGGGGAATTCAAACAATTCGAATAAATAAGGGTAGGGTACGGTGCACGCCCATTTTTTATTTGTAAACTCAAAACTTATGAAACTTAAACCGTTCGGTCTCATTCACTTCCCGACATAGTAATAGTATATCTCAACAAAGTAAGCCTTGACAACCATTATGTAATATTCACAGCAAATTATGATTGGGATAGGCCTACTGGCCTACAATCATAGAAAAAAGGTGTTCGAACACTGACCATTGTTTGCACCGTTTAATTACCCTATAGTACGCATTTTTAGAGTCATGTGAAAATACCAATTTGCATCTGCTAGCCTGAAAGCCCCCCTTCAATATACCTCTCCCCTCCCCCCACCAATCAATGTTGCTAGGCCACGGGCTGATGTTTGGAAAGTTGGGTGACTCAACATTGATCAGGGGGGAAAGGGGGATGACTTTACATTAGGCCTACTAAGTGTTCGAACACTTTTTTCTAACATTGTCTGAGCTTTTGAAAACACGCGCTGTCATGCCTCACGTTTTACATCATAACTTGAGAACCCCTCATTCGATTTCAATGTGATTTTCACACATTGTAGCGTATACAATGCGCAATAAGACCACTTAATATTATTAATAAATATTAAGTACTTTTTACGAAATGATGATTTTCAACCAATATTTCCTTCAAATATCAACATATTTAGAATGGCGCAATTCGTATATGTACAGGTAACGGTTATATAAATGGAACACATGAAATATTTTGGTATTAATGACAACCAATTTCATCTAAACGTTGATACAAACTCGAATGCGAGCTCATGGGTAATATCTAAGTCATACTGTATAGCATATAGGGCCTAACTGCTATCTACGGTAGATAGCAATAACCACTATAGCGCCAAATGCCCACGCCACAATGATAAAAATATATTGTTATGAACATTAATTAGCATCACGTCATAGCATAAAAAGAAGAAAAGAAAAAGAAATCAATAAAAAGAATAAATAAAAATACATGAATGAAAATAAGATCTAGAAGAGAATTAAAAAAAGAAAGAATAAGTAATAAAAGTAAGATAGGCCAATGACAGATTCGAACCCACTACCATTAAATATAGGTTTGGTAACAAGCGAGCGATCTATCGACTGAGCTAAACGAGGTGTTAATAGTGAAAGGTTTTCAGAAAAGATACTATTGCATTCGATGGAATATATGATGTGTATCCGTAAAACAGAGCGGAACGGACTACTAAGGTGTTTGTAACATGATTGGCACTCACCTATTCTACATTCCATTGAATTGATACATGACATCAATGACTTGTTTGGATTAGGCTATCAGATACACGTCCAATAGGAACACCTTGAGTCTTAACAGACTGAACAAAGTTTAGTGAGAGCAACAACATATCTACAAATACAATGCATGGAGAAGCTGAAAGGTGATGGTAAAGGTAAAACGTTGGCGATTTCTCATTGGCATAACACACACTGCAACGATTCTCCGTCTTTTAAAAAAAGAAACTATAGTATATAATTTTATACTTTTTGGTGAATCGTTTAAAGTGCGTGTTTGTCTATGAGCATGATGATGGTAAAACGTTAACGGTTGACCATTTACCAAAATCATCAATAGAACCCGTTTGATCAATGTAGGCTATAGTTTTGCGTCATCAGTTTGAGAGAACAGTATTTTAATAATGTAAGAGATGATTACTGACCATAATTTGTTGTCGAAAAAATAGTATTGCAGAAAAGACGTAGTGACACGCTCAATTATTACGCATAATTATTAATAAAAATTCGATTAGGCCTAACTCATGATAAAACCATATAATAATTAACACATAGTAAAACATCAATTGAATGTTTAGAAATCCATCAATTTGTTATAGTTAGCACTTGACATGAACAATGTTCTTGACCTTTATTAGTTAGATCATGCCCTACTTTACTGAAATGCATTGCAATAAGTACAAACGTGCCTAGTATTGGTCCAGTAATCCTTGAGATAGACTTTGAAAGTTGAAATGTTTTTGAAAAATCTGCTTTGCGTATACCGCGTGGAAAGCGTTAAATCGTCCCTCTTCAGAGTTGAAATGTGTTTGGATTAAGTCGTCACATTAATTAAATTAAATACAAACACCTCAGAATTTAACAGTCACAATAATTTATTCACTATGTATTTGGTGTCGGTAATGCTATACATTTCAAGTATATGACAAGATACATAATCATAATGATCTTTACATTTACACACATTTATATATATTCAACAATTCAATCGTACGAACAATTCCTTAACATTCACCGTTCCCATTCATATTACACACGATGACGGGCCTAAGCCATCCTGATAATCATGCCAAATCTCAGAAGAATAGCTTATATACTTTTGGAGATACACGCCAAAAACCAAATTTAGATGATTTCCTTAAGCGATTTTATACACAATCATAGAAAAAAGGTGTTCGAACACTGACCATTGTTTGCACCGTTTAATTACCCTATAGTACGCATTTTTAGAGTCATGTGAAAATACCAATTTGCATCTGCTAGCCTGAAAGCCCCCCTTCAATATACCCCTCCCCTCCCCCCACCAATCAATGTTGCTAGGCCACGGGCTGATGTTTGGAAAGTTGGGTGACTCAACATTGATCAGGGGGGAAAGGGGGATGACTTTACATTAGGCCTACTTAGTGTTCGAACACTTTTTTCTAACATTGTCTGAGCTTTTGAAAACACGCGCTGTCATGCCTCACGTTTTACATCATAACTTGAGAACCCCTCATTCGATTTCAATGTGATTTTCACACATTGTAGCGTATACAATGCGCAATAAGACCACTTAATATTATTAATAAATATTAAGTACTTTTTACGAAATGATGATTTTCAACCAATATTTCCTTCAAATATCAACATATTTAGAATGGCGCAATTCGTATATGTACAGGTAACGGTTATATAAATGGAACACATGAAATATTTTGGTATTAATGACAACCAATTTCATCTAAACGTTGATACAAACTCGAATGCGAGCTCATGGGTAATATCTAAGTCATACTGTATAGCATATAGGGCCTAACTGCTATCTACGGTAGATAGCAATAACCACTATAGCGCCAAATGCCCACGCCACAATGATAAAAATATATTGTTATGAACATTAATTAGCATCACGTCATAGCATAAAAAGAAGAAAAGAAAAAGAAATCAATAAAAAGAATAAATAAAAATACATGAATGAAAATAAGATCTAGAAGAGAATTAAAAAAAGAAAGAATAAGTAATAAAAGTAAGATAGGCCAATGACAGATTCGAACCCACTACCATTAAATATAGGTTTGGTAACAAGCGAGCGATCTATCGACTGAGCTAAACGAGGTGTTAATAGTGAAAGGTTTTCAGAAAAGATACTATTGCATTCGATGGAATATATGATGTGTATCCGTAAAACAGAGCGGAACGGACTACTAAGGTGTTTGTAACATGATTGGCACTCACCTATTCTACATTCCATTGAATTGATACATGACATCAATGACTTGTTTGGATTAGGCTATCAGATACACGTCCAATAGGAACACCTTGAGTCTTAACAGACTGAACAAAGTTTAGTGAGAGCAACAACATATCTACAAATACAATGCATGGAGAAGCTGAAAGGTGATGGTAAAGGTAAAACGTTGGCGATTTCTCATTGGCATAACACACACTGCAACGATTCTCCGTCTTTTAAAAAAAGAAACTATAGTATATAATTTTATACTTTTTGGTGAATCGTTTAAAGTGCGTGTTTGTCTATGAGCATGATGATGGTAAAACGTTAACGGTTGACCATTTACCAAAATCATCAATAGAACCCGTTTGATCAATGTAGGCTATAGTTTTGCGTCATCAGTTTGAGAGAACAGTATTTTAATAATGTAAGAGATGATTACTGACCATAATTTGTTGTCGAAAAAATAGTATTGCAGAAAAGACGTAGTGACACGCTCAATTATTACGCATAATTATTAATAAAAATTCGATTAGGCCTAACTCATGATAAAACCATATAATAATTAACACATAGTAAAACATCAATTGAATGTTTAGAAATCCATCAATTTGTTATAGTTAGCACTTGACATGAACAATGTTCTTGACCTTTATTAGTTAGATCATGCCCTACTTTACTGAAATGCATTGAAATAAGTACAAACGTGCCTAGTATTGGTCCAGTAATCCTTGAGATAGACTTTGAAAGTTGAAATGTTTTTGAAAAATCTGCTTTGCGTATACCGCGTGGAAAGCGTTAAATCGTCCCTCTTCAGAGTTGAAATGTGTTTGGATTAAGTCGTCACATTAATTAAATTAAATACAAACACCTCAGAATTTAACAGTCACAATAATTTATTCACTATGTATTTGGTGTCGGTAATGCTATACATTTCAAGTATATGACAAGATACATAATCATAATGATCTTTACATTTACACACATTTATATATATTCAACAATTCAATCGTACGAACAATTCCTTAACATTCACCGTTCCCATTCATATTACACACGATGACGGGCCTAAGCCATCCTGATAATCATGCCAAATCTCAGAAGAATAGCTTATATACTTTTGGAGATACACGCCAAAAACCAAATTTAGATGATTTCCTTAAGCGATTTTATACACAATCATAGAAAAAAGGTGTTCGAACACTGACCATTGTTTGCACCGTTTAATTACCCTATAGTACGCATTTTTAGAGTCATGTGAAAATACCAATTTGCATCTGCTAGCCTGAAAGCCCCCCTTCAATATACCCCTCCCCTCCCCCCACCAATCAATGTTGCTAGGCCACGGGCTGATGTTTGGAAAGTTGGGTGACTCAACATTGATCAGGGGGGAAAGGGGGATGACTTTACATTAGGCCTACTTAGTGTTCGAACACTTTTTTCTAACATTGTCTGAGCTTTTGAAAACACGCGCTGTCATGCCTCACGTTTTACATCATAACTTGAGAACCCCTCATTCGATTTCAATGTGATTTTCACACATTGTAGCGTATACAATGCGCAATAAGACCACTTAATATTATTAATAAATATTAAGTACTTTTTACGAAATGATGATTTTCAACCAATATTTCCTTCAAATATCAACATATTTAGAATGGCGCAATTCGTATATGTACAGGTAACGGTTATATAAATGGAACACATGAAATATTTTGGTATTAATGACAACCAATTTCATCTAAACGTTGATACAAACTCGAATGCGAGCTCATGGGTAATATCTAAGTCATACTGTATAGCATATAGGGCCTAACTGCTATCTACGGTAGATAGCAATAACCACTATAGCGCCAAATGCCCACGCCACAATGATAAAAATATATTGTTATGAACATTAATTAGCATCACGTCATAGCATAAAAAGAAGAAAAGAAAAAGAAATCAATAAAAAGAATAAATAAAAATACATGAATGAAAATAAGATCTAGAAGAGAATTAAAAAAAGAAAGAATAAGTAATAAAAGTAAGATAGGCCAATGACAGATTCGAACCCACTACCATTAAATATAGGTTTGGTAACAAGCGAGCGATCTATCGACTGAGCTAAACGAGGTGTTAATAGTGAAAGGTTTTCAGAAAAGATACTATTGCATTCGATGGAATATATGATGTGTATCCGTAAAACAGAGCGGAACGGACTACTAAGGTGTTTGTAACATGATTGGCACTCACCTATTCTACATTCCATTGAATTGATACATGACATCAATGACTTGTTTGGATTAGGCTATCAGATACACGTCCAATAGGAACACCTTGAGTCTTAACAGACTGAACAAAGTTTAGTGAGAGCAACAACATATCTACAAATACAATGCATGGAGAAGCTGAAAGGTGATGGTAAAGGTAAAACGTTGGCGATTTCTCATTGGCATAACACACACTGCAACGATTCTCCGTCTTTTAAAAAAAGAAACTATAGTATATAATTTTATACTTTTTGGTGAATCGTTTAAAGTGCGTGTTTGTCTATGAGCATGATGATGGTAAAACGTTAACGGTTGACCATTTACCAAAATCATCAATAGAACCCGTTTGATCAATGTAGGCTATAGTTTTGCGTCATCAGTTTGAGAGAACAGTATTTTAATAATGTAAGAGATGATTACTGACCATAATTTGTTGTCGAAAAAATAGTATTGCAGAAAAGACGTAGTGACACGCTCAATTATTACGCATAATTATTAATAAAAATTCGATTAGGCCTAACTCATGATAAAACCATATAATAATTAACACATAGTAAAACATCAATTGAATGTTTAGAAATCCATCAATTTGTTATAGTTAGCACTTGACATGAACAATGTTCTTGACCTTTATTAGTTAGATCATGCCCTACTTTACTGAAATGCATTGAAATAAGTACAAACGTGCCTAGTATTGGTCCAGTAATCCTTGAGATAGACTTTGAAAGTTGAAATGTTTTTGAAAAATCTGCTTTGCGTATACCGCGTGGAAAGCGTTAAATCGTCCCTCTTCAGAGTTGAAATGTGTTTGGATTAAGTCGTCACATTAATTAAATTAAATACAAACACCTCAGAATTTAACAGTCACAATAATTTATTCACTATGTATTTGGTGTCGGTAATGCTATACATTTCAAGTATATGACAAGATACATAATCATAATGATCTTTACATTTACACACATTTATATATATTCAACAATTCAATCGTACGAACAATTCCTTAACATTCACCGTTCCCATTCATATTACACACGATGACGGGCCTAAGCCATCCTGATAATCATGCCAAATCTCAGAAGAATAGCTTATATACTTTTGGAGATACACGCCAAAAACCAAATTTAGATGATTTCCTTAAGCGATTTTATACACAATCATAGAAAAAAGGTGTTCGAACACTGACCATTGTTTGCACCGTTTAATTACCCTATAGTACGCATTTTTAGAGTCATGTGAAAATACCAATTTGCATCTGCTAGCCTGAAAGCCCCCCTTCAATATACCCCTCCCCTCCCCCCACCAATCAATGTTGCTAGGCCACGGGCTGATGTTTGGAAAGTTGGGTGACTCAACATTGATCAGGGGGGAAAGGGGGATGACTTTACATTAGGCCTACTAAGTGTTCGAACACTTTTTTCTAACATTGTAGGTATACAAATATTATTGAGATTTAATCCAAATATGAACATTTTGATCATTTTTGAACACTGTTATCACAACAGTTTAGCATTTGGTCCTATCTAAATTTCAATAGACATGGGATTCCTTGTGAGATTTCCTTTCAAAAGATATATACTTTTTATGGGGTAGACCAAGTAGTCATGGCGATATTCTAATTCGAATCACAGATGGTGTAAAATGTACAAATCTGGAAATGCAAAGCGAACGATGGCGAGTTCAAAACACATATCTCAAAACAATAGGTTGTCCACGTACAATGCGCAACGGAATACAAAGGGAGTCGCACCCGGCCAATTCTACATTCAATGGAACTGGTGCACGGCGTCCAATTCATCGCATGAACCGTGTTACCAACGTGGCCTACATATCATGAAAATGTTAAACAGAGTTATTATTCTCCACAAGACGACATCCAATCCGCTGCACATGATACATAGATACCTCTATGTAACATGTAGGTCTACGAATAAATATTTTCATCACGCTTCTACTCAAGACATCCAATACCAAACAGTTCTATCATTGCACGTGTAAGCAAACACATTAATTGTGTTTTGTATTATCAAAATGTTAAGATTTTTATTAAAAATGAAACTCTTTATTATAATCGTCAACAATGATCCAACAGAAGTATGTGCTGACACACCAGTTACTTGTTTCTTGTATCTAAAACCGTCATTCATTTAAATTCATGTATAAGACACTGTTATATGACACACTTGTTACATAACATACGAAAATAGTACCGAGCATAAGAAGATATGATAAAAAAGAGGCGGATGAATCGTAGCTTCGAGCAATGTTAAACTTATGAATACTTAATTTTCCGGTTTAACATTCCCAAGGTGAAATGGCGTATATCCTGAAATTCTGTGACACATTTGTTTGACTTTTAGGAGGAAAGATCGGTAGAGAATACGGACAATAATGATATTTCCTGGAAAGAAAAGTCCAAAGCAGACGATTAGTAGACTTTTAAGACTCACCGTATCGTAAAATTCCATATTTATTTCCTTACTAACAACTTTCTATTTTGAGAGTCCGCGAATTGACACTTTGTATATAGCCTTCATAAATGAGTGAAACGGTTCATTTGCATAGCGTCAAATGTGAGTATCAACTTACGCCTACGGTGTACGACGCCGAACAAAATGTCTATTAAACTTGACCATATTCGTTGGACAGACGTGACTTCACCCTCTAACAGCAAAGAAGTTTGGAAGTTAAGGAAAAGGAGGTGATTTCAAGTTAAAAGTTTAGAAGGAATTATCCATAGTGTAAATGACAGTCGATGAAATGCTATCGACGATTCACACACAGACACCGGGGCGAAAGACCGTTACCAATTAGCGCGTCTGGCTCGGGGAAACTCGACAGACTTGTGTTTGTTAGGCCGTGATCAACACACACACTCGCAAGATGTTCAGCTAGTGAAGTGATGTTGACTCTATTCATCCTCTATCGACATCAGAAGTTACGGATGTTAAGACATTCAGAAAAGAAGTATTAATCGAGATGGTTCCGTGTCATTCATCTACACCTTGGACGAACATGACGAATGATATTTAAGCGATGAAACTGTGCTTCGCTTACACTTCACAGACTGTTTTAAGAAAGCATACTTTTTACGGGAATTGGGAATTCTAGCGACCGATGATGCTATTATTATAGAAACCTAATAACAAGTGATTTCAGTAGATTATACTTTTTATTTCAAGCGTTGAGAACTTGTTTACTACTACCATGTCCAATATTTCACCGCCAGCTAACCATCACACATCTCAAACTTTAAACAATGAACACATTTATCATTTCCATGAACCAACTCCGTTTTCAATTGACGATATACTGCAAACAAGGAATCGTAATATATCTACTGATAATACTACTACTACGGGTAAAAGTTTCAACACCAGATCAACTCAAAATACTACTCCCGATAGACAAACTGTTGAATCATCCGAATCGACATCTCGCCGGCACTTCATTAACGCGACTAATAGGTGTTACTCCTTCACATCGTACCCCGATATATCCGCGGTAACACACCTGCAGCAACAGCCCCCATCATACCCCGATATATCCGCGGTAAAACACCTGCAGCAGCATCCCCCATCGCCGTCATCACGGACGATACCGACAGATATATGTGCATATCCTACCGTACATAGCATCATCAGCCGTATTTTGTACAAACTCCGGGTAAGTGTTATAACACTTTCTGTTTTAATTAGATTCAGTTCAGCAACATCAGAATCTGTTTGAGGTTTTTTTACAATGTTTGAAAACGCTCGTGCTCTTTATTATTTCTTGTCGCCATATTTAATATATCCACAGGCCTATGGTTATAATATTAAATAACAACATCGTATGAAAAAATAGTACAGAAATAGTAACACAACTCTTTGAGTGGAAATAAACTTAAAGTTCATGCCAAAAACAAAAGTTAAATAACCGTACGCATTCTCAATTCGGCTTCAAAAAGAAGAAAGAGCAAATTGGGGTTGTTACCCTATCTAATGCATCCCGAATCAGTTTGAGTTGCTTGACTATTTAATTATTATGATTATATCATCATAAACATTGTGAAACTACAGGTAGGCATTTCAGCAGCAATACCAACTCCAACTTCAAATCTTCTGTTTAGATGTCTCTAACTGTCTAAGGATCAGTTTTGACATTACAAAGCTGCAGGGTGAGTCAAAATATTCAGGTCCTGTTTTTCAAAAATCAGAAACAAATATGTTTGGTCTAAAATTGGTAAAATGTCTTCCGTGATTATAAGAGTAGAAACGCTTCTTCATACTTTGTGAAGTTTTCAAGACAATACCTGCACGCCACAACATATAGGCCTACGAAAAACCGCGAAATCCAAAGAGTTCCACAAGAATACATGTATGAAGCCAAGTTGGTGGATGCTACTACTACTGTAGTTTCAGTGAAGTTTTCAAGACAATACCTGCACGCCATAATTACAACATATAGGCCTACGAAAAAGCACAAAATCCAAAGAGTACCAAGAATACATGTATGAAGCCAAGTTGGTGGATGCTACCAATGCTGTTGTTTCAGTTATTCACACAACAAAACACACTTGATAAAACAACATTTGATGAATAGAACTAATCGACATATTGTTTGTTGAATCTCTGATAATTAAAAATATATTGCATGCAACATATCACGATGATTTGATATAAAAATTCCATTAAAATGGAAAGTTGGCGGTCAAAAGGAAATTGCGATATAAGGCAAATAGAAAGCGGGTGATTTTTTTTTTTTTTGGCCTGCATAGAGGGTGAATTTTTTTTCCGAAAACTTCCTACCCCCCCCCCCCTGAAAATCTAATGGTGCGTCCCTAAAGCCCCAACTAAAAAATCCTCGGTTTCCCATGGAAATGGAGTGATCACCAGAACATGATGTGTACAGAGTAATTTGTAGTGACAGTTCACCATATCATTATGTAATGCAGTGCTACCCAACAAGGACACATACCGTAGGTTTATTCTAAAGCAAGCACTATTTTTTCGCGGCATTTAATGTTCGTGATGCAGAAGAACCCACATTTTTCATCATGAAATGTTTACAAATGTACACCTTTCTAATAATGTCTAATAAGTATGACTTATAGCACGATACGCTGCCGAGTGCTATAAGGAATTAATAGCACTCATCGACAGTGACTATTTTAGTGATGATTTATGTGGCAGAGTTCTACCCTACACATCAGATACACACCACTTGCACAGTAGGACACCTCTCACTCACCCAGACGCCCAGACTTATACACCTATCAGTTGTAAGACGCACTATACGACCCCCGGGAGAGGTGCGTCGTGGGTGCGTCGTTTACCAATAATTCTTGACGGAGGGTACGTCAGTGGCAGCCTTTGGTCCGTCAAAAAAATGACGGAGGGTGCGTAAAGGTCCGTCACTTTACATGGGTGCGAATGGGCTGATAGTTGACTGAGGGTGCGTATTTGGATGGCAATGGTCCGTCGTTTTTTTGACACAGGGTGCGTCATGGTACATGAGAAGTTGACGCACCTCGGTAAAGTGACGCAACACTCCCGGGGGTCGTATAGTGCATCTTACAACTGATAGGTGTATTAGACTATCATTTACTAAACACACACACACACACACACCCCAAGTTGGGTAATATGGCAGAAGTCTGTTTACAATGCCATGCACAGTAGGACACCTCAATCAACTAATCTGACAGTACTAGAATTAGTGCTGATTTATGTGGCATAACTCTGTTTTACAATTCTATGCACAGTAGGACACCCCAATATATAATGCACACCACTTTCACAGTAGGACACTTCTTACAGTTGGACTGTTTTTGCTGTTTCATCCATGCATGGCTTTTGCTGAGCTGTTGTGTTATACATTGGCTAAAAACCTACCACTCATGTTGATTAAATTCACATGTGAATCACAATTGATCACACATAATACTTTTATTTTACACTCATCTTTATTTAATGTATTATAAAATCAAGACGATAAAATCAAGACAATTACTTTTCTGTTAATACATATAATTTGGGTTGTGACTCGCAACACTTTCCTCATTTTAAAATGATATAATTTGACAAAAATATTTAGATGATAATGATGGTATAATTCTATAAAGCAAGATAATAATGATGGTATAAAATTAATGCTATAAATCAAGACAATTACGTTTCTTTTTATACATTATTTTGGTTGTGACACGCAACGCTTTCCTCATTTTAAAACTATATGATTTGACAGAAATATTTAGATGATAATGATGGTGTAATTCTATAAATCAAGACAATTACTTTTCTTTATATACATTATAGAAGTTTTTAGTTTGGATTCAAGCAACACTGATAAAGATAAAATCATCATCTACACACCACTTTCACAGTAGGACACCTCTCACTCAGCAGGACTTATAAACAATCATCCCAGACCATGAAAGTAACAGACCCCAGACTTAGACAATCATCTACTAAACACACACACACCAAGTTGGCTAATAATTGCAGCGCTGTAATTAATCAGGTTATTTGCGATGTAAAATTATCAGCAGTCTGTCAAATTATCATTGAATCATCAAGGCTAAACAAATATAGCTTTGACTCCATCACAGACTGCAGGACTGTTAAAATAAACTGCATAGGTACATGTAATTTACAAAGACTGCAAAATAATTTAGACAATTTTACATTTACTAAAAATAAAATGGCAGCCTCCATGTATATGTAGAAAGACCTAAATGTCCAAGAATATGCAATCTGATGCTATAAGGTAGCAGTGACAGTATTGCACAAACATAGTCATAACAATTAATTAGGTACGCACTTGTTAAGTAACGCAAGAACTGCTTATAATACTCGTTACGTCTTTTATTGCTCGTAAAATATACAATGTATTAAACCATGGAAGTAAGTAACATAGCATTGCACATACCACGAATTCATAGTCAAGCAATGTGAAAGACGAGTTGTGGTCTTTTTTACGAAAAAGCGCGGAAGATTCCAAGAATACATGAATGAAGCCAAGTTGTTGGATGTTATACCAACTGTTGTTTTAGTTATTCACACAACACAACGAATTGTATACCTGTTGACATTTTATAAATAAAACGACATTTGATAAAATATACCAAATTTACATATCTGTTGTTGAATCTCTGAATCCAAACGACATTGCATGCCAAATTTGCAATGTTACGATATGACAGTATTGCATACACATATTCATAACGACTAATTAGGTACGAACTTGTAAGCGAGTTAATGCAAGAACTGTTTAAAAAATGAGATTTGTTCCACTACTGTTAAATCGCTGTTTAAACATTTTCAGCAACCCAAGTTAACTAGTGAATCGCTCAACTTTGCTTAATATTTTGAACAATATTGCACAAAATGTTACACAAGTTAATTGAATGTAGGGCAACATTGTTTAAAATGTAAAACAACGTTGAGCGATGCACTGGTTAACTTTGTTGTTTATACAAACAGCGTTTAACGGTGTAGCATGACCATTACGTAGCATACAGGGTGCAGTGAAAAGTGTTCTCAACTTTGAGAATTTATTTCTTAAGATCTATGCAAACATTTATCAAATTATTTATTCTGTCAGAAAGGCTGTCTCATTAGCTTTCAAAAGAATGTTAGTTGGTTAAAACTGGTTGAGAAAAACGTATGTTATGCCCATTTAGATAAATGTGTACATTTTATGAACCGAACATGTGGGACATTTCTCAAACAAGCTCTTTTTAATTACTACACTATTGAATATTGGCGCATACTCTAATCCAATCATCACAAAAGCCTGACTTTATCTTTGATCTGCTAAATTCACGAAATGATTTGCATTTAATGTATGAAAATAACATATTAGCAAGTTTGTTTGATCTTAATCTTAAGCTATTGTGTCTCATGCATGTAGCCAATCAATCATAAATATCACGCGTCACGTCATTGAGTACAATACTCAATATTCAATACTTTGTTCGGTTTAAATATGCATTAACTTAAACAAAATGGTCATTACTGAATAACAGATTAACGGTACCACAAAATGTTGTTATTCTTTTACCGATAAGACTAATAAAAGTCAATTACGAGTTTCCCGGTTTTTTGTTTTTGTTTTTTTGGCTGAGTGATGAGCCGTCTTTTTTCATTATTTATTGTTTGATCAGATTTCATTATAGACACGTAAATGCATATTTGATCCACCCATGTTGATACGGGGCTTCAATGAAGGTATTTACAATAAAAAGTCCTGTTTTTGAGTCTAGTTCCCAGTTTCATATTTTGCAAAGTCAAAAATATGTTTGAAATTGTTAAAACTCGCTACAATGATGTTTTAAAAATATATATAATGTTTTTGGCAATCTTGAAATTTTGACGCGGGTGAAAAAAAGGTGACGCGGGCGGGAGGATATAACGGGAAACTCGAAATCGGTTTTAAGACGCCTAACAGTAAATTATTGCGGTTATTGAATCAAGCATTCGTTGCCTTCATATTTTGATAAGAAATATTTGTAATATTTATTTTACTTTTGAGTATCCTTTTTTATCACCCTTGTAGGCCTATGTAAAGTCAGTTTTATGGCATGTACATGTAATCGGTAAAATCACATTTAATATCGGAATTCATTATGATCAGCATCAGCATAAGTAACAACATTAGTTTATTATAATCAGGCCTAAAAGTATTAAAAACAGTATCATTTGTATCATTTATATCATTTTCGTAGGAAAAATTAATAAATCCGGTATCGGAATTATTGAAGATAGAACCAGTATCCATATTTAGCATCACGTGTCAGTTCAATGAGCTCAAAAAGTGGCTGAATTAATTTTAAAATTATCTTGTGACAAACATTGCGGTTAGCGATAGCAGTACGCTTACACTCTGCCAGGGCCAAGCAAGAAATCAAAATTAAACCATACAATGAAAAAACATTCAAAATTCGTAAAGCTTATTTATTTATTACCATGATTATATCTAGTTTGGGGGTTGAATCAGGCTTGTTTGTAAACAAACTACTTCCTACATATTGGAAACAGCTTGCAAAGTCGATTGGTCTATTATTTTGTTTTGATGTTTTTTTCTTCTTAACTTCTTAACGATTTAAAAATATACAAAACATGACATGTAGAAAACAATCACTCTTCAATTTTCAACGATGTTCGCCCCCTAAAAAAATCTAAACTCTGTTCACTGTATCTCATAGCATACTGTAAAACTAGAAATGTTCGCGAGTTTAAAATTTCACGAATCAGCAATACTGGCCTAATTCATGGCATGCAAATGTCGGGAATGTAATTTTTGGAGTTACATTTTGTAACTTTGCAACGGACTGCTGCTGCTGCAGATTGGAAACATTTGCACAGCATGACATTTTCGGGAGTACAGTGCTCCTCGCGATTATTAGCAAATTTTAAATTCACGCGAACATTTTCTGGTTTTACAGTATTTAACAAAAGAGTACAAACCAGTAAATAACATGGTTTACGCAAAGTACGCTAGTATTTAGTATCTGGGACCTAAAGAACACTCCCCCCCCCCCCCCCCCCCCCCCCCCTGTGCCTAACTTTTATATATTCATTAAATATGCTTAGCTGTAAGATTTGCCCCTTCTTCCCCTAGTTAGATTTTTTTATAAATGACTCATTTGGTAATGTTGCATTTACAAAATAGTATGAGGTTAACCGAAAAAAATATAACATGGCACTATCCCCTTCCTTCTCCATCATCAGTGCAGGCTTTTTCATCATCAATGTCTGCACCATCAGTTTTCCCCATCGTTGTCTTTATCACCAGTGTCTTCATCTTCGTTTTTATCACCAGTGTCTTCATCTTTGTCTTCATCTTCTTGCGTATCATCTACATACCTACTACATTGTCCTTTCTTTCCCTGACATTTACATGCCTTTGTACAAGGTCGTCCTGCATTCTTGCATCCACATCTGCCTTTGCATTTGCTTGCTACACAGTAACAACGAATTCGTTTGTTAAGTATACCATGCGGACTTTCTTTTTCCTGCAACAAAGTAACAGGAACATAAATTATCATATTAAATTAAAACCATGTGTGTTATATACATCATTTATTAGCAAAATAAGAGGTCCACATGATTGTATAATTATACCTGAGATTGCAAATGAGTTGACAAAGTGAAAGAATTTATAATTAAGCAATACACCATTATAAGTTTAATGTATTTAAGTAATTAAAAGGTGATTAAGTTAAAGTGATTGTGCAGAATGAACCGTGTCAATCTGACTATCGTCTGATTTGCATTAGCTGAGTTAAAGCAACCGGAGGTAAAACTTTTGAATAACCCTATTAGAATGCAAAACGTCACACTTAAAATTGAAATATGAACAACTTATTAAAAAGGACATTGACACTACATATGTTGGTATAGCACTGGGTCAGTGCTTATTCAACATGTTCAAAAAATAAATACAGTACTATAAAGTTAACACTAGAGTAATAATAATAATAATACTGTTGGAGTCGACTTCCGTCAAATTTCAAAATATTTACCTTGTTTGTTGCGTTTTCATCTCCTCCATTCTGAAGTAACAATTCATACACATTTCGGTGTCTTCCTTTAGCAGCCCAGTGAAGTGGGGTATCCTGAGTCTGTAATGACACATGCATTTGGTTAATTGTACTCCTTTTACGTCGTATGTTTTTTTAAGGAGACATGGATGGTGGTCAGTCCTGTCCAACTACCTGTTGTGGTAACATTGCATGATTGCGCAGCATGTTTGCGCAGGAAACTTTAGCATGGGAAACCCTGTGGAATTCGGCAATCTAACACTATGAATTGTAATTAGCCTGATACAATGTAAATGTTCTTTCTTTGGAATACATACGTTACATATCAATGATTAACTGGGCAATATGACTGGACGGATGTTATTGGTGATATTTTTTTCTTCTTCTAATTACCAGATTTTGACACTTCTAACTGATGTATGTCTTTTGCTACCGATCTAAAAACTTGCAATCGTTTTTTGGCATTACAGGTGAATATAGGCATGAGTGACCACAAAGTAGTAACAGCTACCGTTAACATCAAGGCTAAACTAACAAGGAAGGGATCCGGAAGGATACAATTCATAATAGTTTCAAAGGTCAATGATATGTTAAAAGCTCATGTACCTCAAAAAATGATCAAACAAAAATGGGACGTTTCCTGGATGACCAGACCAATCCGTAGACTAATTCGTAAAAAGAAGAGAGTCTATAATGCTTATAAACGCAATCCAAGTGTCAACATGTGGGGAAAATTCACAAAGTTAAGAAAAACAGTGCAAAAGGAGCTCAGTCATTTAAAAAATGAATACTTGCTAGGTCTCCTTGAGGATCCCTTGAAACCAAATTCAAATCCATCTGTGAGTAAAAAATTCTGGGGTCATGTGAAAAGTCTTATTAAGCGAGATGGTACAGGTATATCCACACTGAAGGTTAATAGAAAAGAGATGGTTAAAACAACAGACAAAGCAAATGCCCTGAGTCAGCAGTACAGTAGTGTTTTTACAACTGAAGATTTATCCCATGTTCCACGTGTAGCCTGTGCGCTCAATAGAACCCCTTACTATCAATCCCGAGAGTGCTGAAAAGCTCTTGAGTAATATCGACCCCTACAAAGCTAGTGGTCCAGATGGCGTACCTTCTACCATCTTGAAATATCTTAGTATGGAGCTTGCTCTAATTATAACACATATATTTCAGCAGTCGCTCTACACGGGAGATATTCCAACTGGCTCACCGCAAATATTACAGTCATATTTAAAAAAGGTGATAAGAGTATTCCCGCCAACTATAGGCCCGTGTCATTAACGTCTGTAACGTGTAAGCTATTTGAACATGTTTTACTTCGACATATTATGTCACACCTTGAAGATCACAATGTACTATCATCATTTCAGCATTGTTTTAGGGCTCAGCACTCTTGCGAATCTCAACTCATAATTACAGTCAAAGATCTTTCCCGTAATCTTGATAACAAACTCCAAACAGATGTACTAATACTAGACTTCCAAAAAGCGTTCGATACGGTTCCCCATCAACGACTCATTCAGAAGCTAGATTTCTATGGAATACGTGGCAACATCTTAACCTCGATTGCAAAATGGTTGACATCCCGAACACAGCAGGTCGTTGTTGATGGGAAATGCTCTGAACCATCTCCTGTAAAATCAGGTGTTCCGCAAGGGACAGTGTTAGGGCCTCTCATGTTCTTAATTCATATAAAAGATATTTCAGATAATCTAGATAGTTCAACTAAAATACGTTTGTTTGCAGACGACTGTCTATTATACAGATCAATTTCATCTCATGAGGATTTCCAGTCATTGCAGAAAGATATTATCTCTCTAGTAGAATGGTCGTCTAAATGGCAGATGTCATTTAATACTCGTAAATGCAAAACCCTACGTGTCACCACCAAGAGAGCTCCTATACTGAGTATGTTTATAAAATGTATAATCATATCCTTGACAATGTATCCCATTATCCATATCTGGGAGTCGAACTCAGTAATAATATTAAATGGTCACATCACATTCACAATGTCACTGTAAAAGCTAATAACTCTCTTTTGTTTATCCGCAGGAATCTTTGGAGGTGCGCGAAGTACGTGAAACAACAAATGTACTTCGCACTTGTAAGACCGCACCTTGAGTTTGCCTGCGCTGTATGGGAACCCCATAATGCATGCGATATATCACGTCTAGAATCAGTACAGCGCAGAGCAGCCCGAATTGTAACCAATAACCACAAAAGAACAGAGGGCACGGTAACAAATAGTTTACAAGACCTGCAATGGCCCTCTTTAGAGCAATGACGAAAAAATAACAGATTAGCAATCCTGTATCAAATTCAAAATGAACAAATTGCTATTCCTATCCCGCACTATCTGTGCAGACAGGCTGTTCAAACAAGGCAATTCCATCCACAGAGATTTAGTATCGTTCCAACTCACACCGACTCATATAAGTTCAGTTTCTATCCCCGCACAATTAAGGACTGGAATTCACTGACACCCTCAATGTACAATGCCAAATCTCTGGAAATGATCAAACACTGTATTCATAAAGTACATGTATAATGTATTGCTCATAACATGTAACATGTGTAGTTGTAGTTGTAGATTAATATTTATGATGTGTTCTAATGTCTATTTTTCAATCGTCGCGCGCCATTATCAGGCGCGTACCGCGGCATTCCCAGTCAGTCAAAAGAACACTATGAAGAGTGCAAATATGGTCGTCAATCATCAGTAGTGATGGAGGCATCAAGGTATCAAGGTAATATCATACTAACGTACACTTGATCAAGACACAAAAGGGTTTTTTTTTGGTCAAAATTCTATTGGTGTGTTATTTTGATATGCTATTGTTTTTTTTCTTCTATTTTGAATTACCTCGTTTACTATGGTGTCACAATAAATTACACTACGTACATGTAGTTAGTGGATCCCCACGCCATTTCATCATGTCACATGCTTTTTCCTGTGTAAGTCCCATTGGCATGGTGAGAAAAGGAGTCAGCGTTCCAAACATATCTTGCATTTGATTGTTTTTCAGTCAAGTACTCTCATTTTCCGGAAAATGAACAAACAACATGATATGGTTCAATACACGTATCAATATTAAATGGCCGTTTCAATCCGTTTCAATTTTTTTTATTTATTAACCGCATACATGTTTTCTGAGTTACTGTGAACCAATTTATATTTCACATTGGGCTATTTTTAACCTTTTTAAAATCTTTATATAAAGAAACTAACCTCTGAGTGTTTAACCCTCACCCCCCACCCCCTCCCCCCCCCCCCCCCCCCCCCCCCCCCCCTCGTCTCAGGAGGTACTACAAACCGAGGTGCAGAGAAAGTCGTTGGTACCATAATATAGGTAGAGGTCTCCTCTTTCCATACATACCCAAAAAAGTACGCACACCCCACGCATGACGTCACAACGACGTCACGAAACAGCGCCACCCTCAAAATCCCGCCGTCTTTGCAGTGAAATATAGGCCATTTTCGCCAAAAAGTTCCAAATATCGGAATTTCACCCGATATTTTGCTTAGAAGTGAGGGAAATTATGTTTCTAACATACTTATAAGATTCAGGACCATGATACTATTAAGTATACTACTCCTCATCCAACACTACAGGTCTATGGAGAAACCATCAGCCATGTGACAGATATCAGATATCTGGGCTCTATGATGGCATCGGGTGCAAGTGACCTTAAAAGGCGCAGGGCATTGGCGTGGTGCGCATTCTGGAAGTTGGAACACCTGTCATGCCTGTGGAGGAGTCCTCAAGTAGCTATCACAACAAAAGTGAAATTATTTAGCACCACCTGTGTGACGATTTTGCTGTATGGCTGTGAATCCTGGGTGATATATCAAGATATGGAGTGCAAAATAAATGCCTATGCTACCTCTTGCTACAGGATAATCCTTAACATCAAACGCATGGATCATGTCCCGAACACCACCATTTATGACATGACCAGGACAGAGCCTCTTATCAACCGTGTAAAAGTAAAGTCGCCAGCTGAGATTCCTTGGACATATTCTCCGTCTCCCTGATGAAGACCCTGCTAGAATGTATGCCACTTACATACCAACACATGGCCGAAGGAGACCTTGTCGTCCAAGCAAATCATACTTGAAGTACATAACAGCGCTTACTTGGTGCCAATAAAGGCATGTTTCAAGAACGTCAGATAGCCACTCTTGCTACAAATCGCCGTGATTGGAGAAAACTTGTGGTCGCCTGCTCCGCATCCGAAGGATGATGATGATGATGATGATGTGGCTACCAGCCCTACCCTCGGACTTTGACGGCTTACCATTCCCCCGGGTAAGGTGGTACCCTCATTGTTTTCGTTAGAAATGAGCGCAAAGGATGTAAAAGCGATCACGTAGACGCCCTAGGTCACTGGGTTTTTTTCTCGTTTTCGCGCAATCGGCAAACTATAAGGGGGTGAGGTCCCCCTTAGGAAGCACTGCGTAATAAGTCTGAAAGACTTATCCCTTAGAATGACTTATCCCCTTGACTTGTCCTTGTGGCCCATGGTACTATTTTCCAATACCGAACGGACATATACCTATGAAATTTCAACTGATACCAATATAAAAATGCCCATGTCTGAAAGAATCAAACGGAACCCATCGGAGAAATAGGCCATCGACTAATATTGATCTACTTATCAAGCCATTATGTTAAAGAGTCGTAAACTTGGTATCCTTTTTATTATTGCGTACGCTACTAAATTATATACATGAACAACCACGTTGAAATCACTTGATTTCGCAAACAGTTAATAATAATAACAAAGGTTTTCCCGGCGAATTTCACACTATACATGTTCAATTAAATAACAATTGCGTATAACTTTCCACGCGGCAATTAGTTTTACCATTACAAAACAGATCTTTAAGAAATTTGCACAACTTTTAAAGTCAATCTTAAGAATTACTGAACCAATACTAGGCAAGTGTGTACAACTTGTAATGCACTTCTCATAATGATTCAGATATGGTGACCGTGACATTAAATAATGTTGACATTTTAAAACATTTTCCCGGCGAATTTCACACTATACATGTTCAATTAAATAACAATTGCGTATTACTTTCCACGCGGCAATAGTTTTACCATTACAAAACAGATCTTTAAGAAATGTTCACAACTTTTAAAGTCTATCTTAAGAATTACTGAACCAATACTGGGCAAGTGTGTACAACTTGTAATGCACTTCTTATAATGATTCCGATGGTGACCGTGACATTAAAAAATGTTGACATTTTAACATCTTGTGAAGTTTAGTAGGTCTGCAGACAGACGGCTACCGCGTGAAAAGTGTTCAGATTATTTTGAAATAAGCAAAGTTATTCTCTCGTCTGTTCATCCGGGCTGTTATTCTAACGTTGGTACCTTCAAAAATATTAATGATTTTTAAAATTTAAATCTATTAAAATGGTATAAAATGTTCGTCAAACATAATTATATAATTGCGCAAATATGTTTTCTTTGTGTAGACCTCTCCTATACTGATATGATTTTCTTTTTAATCAGGATATTATGTTTTATGAGAGGAATCGTCCAAAAAGATATACAATCATTTTGACTGAATACAAAATTCTGACCTTTAGTGGAACTTCGGAACAAAATCTAGAGGACACTTTTGGAATTAATGAACAAGAACAAATAATTGTAACTCATCTCCGACAATAAAAATGAAGCCAAAGTTCACTTAAGAAAATGTCATTTTTCCCCTTCTATTTTCGGCATATAACAGTGGAAAATGATATAAATGTTAACCTAGAAACATTAAAGTGATGACTGACATTCCCAAAATGTGTAAAATCTGATTCTGACATGATATTTAAAACAAAGTTTAAAAACATTTTACACAATACGGGTTTGTCAGAGTTTAGCCAAAGTTAATCATTCAAATTACTTTTACCGTAAACGTTTGCATGTCACTTTGTCTTTTTCTTGTACCTACATTTGTTATAAATATCAGATCGGAATAAGATTATACACTTTCGGGAGTGATTACTTTTTAAATTGCTAATGTTTATACTTTATATGATTTTCAAGTCTGTTATATGCCGAAAATAACGCAACAAAATAACCTCTTTCTTAAAACTTAATCTAGTGACATTCAACATTTCACATTAAACCAAAATAACACGCTCCACGCGTACGTGTGGATTATTTGAAGCGTAATTTGTATCAATTTTTTGCAAAACTTTGAAAAAATCCTTATTTTTAAAAATGTTTTTCAGGAAGTTCCCTTCCAACATAGTCCGTGTCCTTTGGATATAATTGGGAACACTAAATGCGAATTCATGAACAATAAGAATGACAATGATATCTTATCTCATCTCTGAATTAATAGAGGTCAAAGTTCAACAAATTAAGCGTAATTTGTATCATTTTTTTGCTAAACTTTGAAAAATGACTTATTTAAAAAAATGTTTTTCTAAGGGTTCCTTTCAATTAATGTCCATGTCTTTTGGATATAATGGAGAACACAAAATGCGAATTGATGAACAACAAGAATGACAATGATAGCTTATCTCATCTCTGTATAAATAGAGGTCAAAGTTCAAAATTGTTAAAAACAATTGCATTTTTTGCTATTTTCGGCGTATAATACGATTGAAAAAACATATAAATTAAAACATTAGAAACATAAAAAGGTAATGGACGACATCCCTAGAGTATGCAGACTCTTATTCGGACCCGTTATTTACCATAGCAGTACAAGAAAAAAGAAAAATCTAGTGACATTCAACATTTCACATTAAACCAAAATAACACGCTCCACGCGTGCGTACGTGTGGATTATTTGAAGCGTAATTTGTATCAATTTTTTGCAAAACTTTGAAAAAAGCCTTATTTTTAAATATGTTTTTCAGGGGGTTCCCTTCCAACATAGTCCGTGTCCTTTGAATATAATTGGACACACTAAATGCGAATTCATGAACAACAAGAATGACAATGATATCTTATCTCATCTCTGAATTAATAGAGGTCAAAGTTCAACAAATTAAGCGTAATTTGTATCATTTTTTTGCTAAACTTTGAAAAACGACTTATTTAAAAAAATGTTTTTCTAAGGGTTCCTTTCAATTAATGTCCATGTCCTTTGGATATAATGGAGAACACAAAATGCGAATTGATGAACAGCACGAATGACAATGATAGCTTATCTCATCTCTGTATAAATAGAGGTCAAAGTTCAATTTTTTTTAAAACAATTGTATTTTTTGCTATTTTCGGCGTATAATACGATTGAAAAAACATATAAATTAAAACATTAGAAACATAAAAAGGTAATGGACGACATCCCTAGAGTATGCAGACTCTTATTCGGACCCGTTATTTACCATAGCAGTACAAGAAAAAAAAATCTAGTGACATTCAACATTTCACATTAAACCAAAATAAACACGCTCCACGCGTACGTGTGGATTATTTGAAGCGTAATTTGTATCCATTTTTTGCAAAACTTTGAAAAACCCCTTATTTTTAAATATGTTTTTCAGGGGGTTCCCTTCCAACATAGTCCGTGTCCTTTGAATATAATTGGACACACTAAATGCGAATTCATGAACAACAAGAATGACAATGATATCTTATCTCATCTCTGTATAAATAGAGGTCAAAGTTTAAAAAAATAATATACAAATTGTATTGTACTGTACTGTACTGGTCTCACAATGAATGAATAGGTGAATGAATGGAAGGCTATTAAATCAATTTATTTCCAATAAGATAGAGGGCCGTCCATTTATACCGACCCGTCAATCATACATGTAGTTATAAAACAGTATCTGACACAGCAGTCTCGTTTAGATCAATTGGTTAAGCCGGCAGTTAGGGCAATTGTGATTGCAGGCTCCAGATGACAATTCCTGGTTCGAATCTCACTTCAAGACTTCTTCTTTTGGAAAGTTTATAAATATTTACGGTGTACATCAAATTCTTAACTTTGTTTTTACCATGAATAAATATTGAATCTATCTTTGTCTTTAATGTGGGTTTTCCCTTTTTTCCCTCTCTTTCTACTATTTTTTATTTTAATTTTAATGTTATCACAATCGTTTATAAATAGTACACACATTTAAATCAACCTCAACGACTTAGTATATTTGTGAAGACATGCATGGATGGAGTACAATGAGACAATACGTTGATTACAATTCACTGCTTTTCAGTTCTGCTACTTATGGTATTTTGTTAAGTTGTGGTTTTTGTGAGTAGTTGGCCATTGTTGGTTCTAGATGACAATTCCTGATTGAGTTTATAGAGACACATACATGTACATGTACATGTATATGGTTCACAGTTGATCGATACAACTTAGCATGTAGCATGTCTATCGAATTTGGGGCAGAGGACTTCTTTAGTGATATAGACACAGTTTCGTAATTCTAAAACTAATCCGTTATAAATCAATAACACGTGGCCACTATACTACCATTTACATGAATGTAATGCATGACCTTCAATACCACGTGAGCTGCTCAAACTATGACATGTTCATTAGGCGTGCAATTTAAAGGCAATCCGTCAAACGTGTGTATTATAGTTCCGAAAAACTTAAACAGACTTAAAAAGATGGATGGTGCCGTAAATAAGTCCTTCGCGTGATTTCTTTTATTATTTCCACTCAGTTTTGTTTTATTTGTTTTGTGCTTTGTGTTTCTCCAAGAATAGGTATGGCACAAACGTGTAATATCGCGTTTCGAATCAATGAGGACAACAGGCAAACAGTCAAAACGTTATTGACTGGCCATGGCTTGCATGTCCAGTTTGATTAAATTTTGTTTCATTTAAAAAAATATATATAAAAAAACCAACGAAAAAGATAGATTCCTTGTTCATTCATGATAAAAATAAAACACTGTCAAGAATTTGAAAATTATGTCCTTTTCAAAAGAAGAAGTCTTGAAGTGAGATTCAAACCAGGAATTGTTATCTGAAACCTGCGATCACAATTGCCCTAACTGCCGGCTTAACCAATTGATCTAAACGAGACTGCTGTGTCAGATACTGTTTTATAACTACATGTATGATTGATGGGTCGGTATAAATGGACGGCCCTCTATCTTATTGGAAATAAATTGATTTAATAGCCATCCATTCATTCACCTATTCATTGTGAGACAAGGATTATAGTGGTTTGCTATTACTTTCATTTTGTTGCTTAACTTGATCTACCAACCTAATATGCATCATCATAATTTGCCCTTAAATCATGATGAAGGAAACGTTTAAGATTACTGTGTGAAACATTTAAAATAAGCCAATGAATACATTTTGCTGTGGTTAATTTGTAGTATAAATGTGTTTTAGCTTATAAAAAGGTTGGACTATTAAGATCATTACTTTATACAATCAAATTAATTATGCGCTTGTTTTTTTGAAAAATAACAATAAAGCTAGTATATATAATTGAGTAATAATTTTACATTCAAGTTTGCATTAATTTCTATATCACTTGGATTTCAAAAGAAATTGCAAAAGGTGTAGTTGAGAATTGATCCACCAACCTCGTGATACTGAAGTTGACGCTTTACCGGGCGCTTTACCAATTGAGCAATTCGTCTGTCCATGAAATTATTTAGAGAGTAATACAACTTATAGTATTGAATATCGAATACACTAAACAAATTCGTGCTAATTTCTCTAGAGCAAAAGAGGGCGCTCATACCTTTTTATCTATTCTCTGCTTATTAACTATTAGTCAATGAGTGCTTATAGATGAAGTTTAACGGTATTTGTTTAGAAACGAAACATTTGTTTAGGTTTCATGTTGCTTTCCTTCTTGATATGACACAAACGATGTTTTAAATACAACCATAAACTGATTTGGTTTACCAGGACTCCGCATTTTCTGTTAAATCAGGTTCAATATTATTTATTTTGGTGAGTGGCAGGTATCAAAAGACAATATTTTTTTAACAAAATGTTCCCAGAACATAGCTCAAGTAGAATCGTGGGGAAATCAGGTTATTTGGAATAATGAATGTATAACTAGTAGAGGTAAAACATTATATTTTAAGGAATGGGCAAAGAAGGGTATAATGTACGTCTCAGATTTTTATAACCAAAATGGAGAATTTAAGCCAATGGAGGAGCTGAAATTGCATTTTAAAAATGATGGTAGTTTTGTGTTGAAATACATAGCTTTAAGACAAAGAATGCCACATACGTGGAAAACATCTACAGATTCTTTAAACAATATCTATGACGTAAATTTTAATTATGGAGAAGCCTTTGTTAAATTATCTAAATGTACAACAAAACTGTACAGAATAACAATGCAATCACAGATATCATTGAAACCAAGATGTCAAAATTTCTGGGAAAATAAGCTCGATAATATGAATTTCGATTGGTCCATTATTTGGAAAACACTTGTTCAAGACATCAAAGAGCCACGACTAAAAACATTGAACTGGAAAATCATTAGCAACATTTATCCAACAAAAGTATTTCTTAAGAAAATAAAGAAGGAAGAAAATGATATCTGTGAAACTTGTAACGAAATAGATTACATTGAACATTTCTGTTATAGTTGTAAGAAAATCAAAATAATATGGAAAGAGACTGAAAGAATACTTTTGCAACAGTATAATCTAAACATAAAGATATTGCAAAAAGATGTATTGTTTGGCTACCATGATGATAATAACAAGAACACTAATATCGTCAATACGTGTATTAGTGTTGCCAAATCAACTATTAGTAAGTACAGATATGGAAAACATCCTGATTTACTAAGTGTCTTATATTTAGAACTTAAAATTAGAAAACTCTGGAAGAATTGATCTAAAAAATGAAAGAAGATTTACAACAATCTAAACATGATGCTATGTATTGTAAACATGATATACCGTGTAATGTTGAAATGAACATGCTGAAAAGCCAAAAATGTAAACATGATGAAAAGCATATGAAAATGTGTTATGGCCATGTGTTTTGAACTCACCACCCAAAAAGGGTGGTGGCGTTGCATTTTTGGTGACGAATCATCCATCTCTCTCTATTAACTCAACAACTAAATGTGGTAGAGCTATGGTTGAGGTGTCATGTGAAAGCCTATTTATCTAGCTACATTGTGTTAATAAATCAGGTATTTCTATAAATGTTTGGCTGAGATATGATTGATTATGTTGTGAAAGTCAGGGGTGGTGGCGGTGGCGGCGGCGGCGGTGGCGGCGGCGTTGTGTACAATCTCTATGGGGAATATAGAAAATGTTCCCAATTATATTAGTCGAGAAACGACTAATATACTGTATTCGTCCTGTTTCTTTCTTTATATTAGTCGAGAAACGACTAATATACTGTATTCGTCCTGTTTCTTCTTCTTTCTTTCTTTCTTTCTTTCTTTCTTCCGTCATGGGACCTATAGCTCCGTAACCATTGAGCCGATTTTAACCATATTTGGTCATAAGTACCCTTATGTGCACCACTACTCAGGTTGTAAAGCATAAGGGGTCAAAGGTCACACAAGGGTAACTAGGGGTCAAAACGTGATTTTCACTTAAAACGCATTTGCAATTTATTGAAATGACCTAGGATCTTGAGAATTGGCCAACATATTCCTTTTGACCCTACGCATATATAATAGTTCGGTTTTTTAAATCGAAAAATGTTTGGGGTTACTAGGGGTCAAAATGTAAATTTTAACTCCATTCACTCAAAACCCTACTTGTCCGAGGGAAAATGACTGATGATACTCAGAATTGGTCAAAAGATTTCTTCGATCCATGTACATATAGGGTGCTGCTCCACTAAAAGTGAAATGTCAAACGGGGTTACTAGGGGTCATTGAACTTTACAGAGGGAAAATATAAGGCATGCTCCGATTTTGACCGGGTTTCTTTTATTATGTGGGCATTGATGAGACAAGAACAAAAGTCAATTATACCGTTAAGGTCAAAGGTCAACAAAAGGTCCCATGGGGTCAAAATGTACATTTTCACTCCGCGCACTCAAAATACTACTTGTCCGAGACGGAATGACCGATGATTGTCAGAATTTGTCAAAAGATTCCTCTCATCCATGTTCATATAGGGTGCTTCTCCATTAAAAGTGACATGTCAAACGGGGTCACTAGGGGTCATTGAACTATACAAGTGTAAAACTGAAGACATGCTCTGATTTTGACCGGACTACTTTTGTCTTGTGCGCATTGATAAGCCAAGAAAAAAAGTCAATTATAAGTTTGGGGTCAAAGGTCAAGAAAAGGTAATTAGGGTTCAAAATGTATTTTGTTAACTACTTCAGGGCTGAAATTTTTAAAAACAATTATCAAATATAGTACAACTTAAGGTTATTGCCCTTTGACAACATATAGCAAGGTCAAAGGTCAAAGCCCTCGACTAATATCCGTGATCTAAGATCACAATTATCTCTAGTTATATTAGTCGAGAAACGACTAATATACTGTATTCGTCCTGTTTCTTTCTTTCTTTCTTTCTTCCGTCATGGGACCTATAGCTCCGTAACCATTAGGCCGATTTTGACCATATTTAGTCATAAGAACCCTTTTGTGCACCACTACTCAGGTTGTAAAGCATAAGGGGTCAAAGGTCACACAAGGGTAACTAGGGGTCAAAATGTGATTTTCACTTAAAACGCATTTGCAATTTATTGAAATGACCTAGGATCTTGAGAATTGGCCAACATATTTCTTTTGACCGTACGCATATATAATAGTTCGGTTTTTTAAATCGAAAAATGTTTGGGGTTACTAGGGGTCAAAATGTAAATTTTACAACATTCACTCAAAACCCTACTTGTCCGAGGGAAAATGACTGATGATACTCAGAATTATTCAAAAGATTCCTTGGATCCATGTACATATAGGGTGCTTCTCCACTAAAAGTGAAATGTCAAACGGGGTCACTAGGGGTCATTGAACTTTACAGGGGGAAAATATAAGGCATGCTCCGATTTTTACCGGGTTTCTTTTATTTTGTGGGCATTGATCAGACAAGAACAAAAGTCAATCATACCGTTAAGGTCAAAGGTCAAGAAAAGGTCCCTAGGGGTCAAAATGTACATTTTCACTCCGCGCACTCAAAATCCTACTTGTCCGAGACGAAATGACCGATGATTGTCAGAATTTGTCAAAAGATTCCTCTTATCTATGTTCATATAGGGTGCTTCTCCATTAAAAGTGACATGTCAAACGGGGTCACTAGGGGTCATTGAACTATACAGGTGTAAAACTGAAGACATGCTCTGATTTTGACCGGACTACTTTTTCTTGTGCGCATTGATAAGCCAAGAAAAAAAGTTAATTATAAGTTTGGGGTCAAAGGTCAAGAAAAGGTCATTAGGGTTCAAAATGTATTTTTTTAACTACTTCAGGGCTGAAATTTATAAAAACATTTATCAAATATAGTACAACTTAAGGATATTGCCCTTTGACAACATATAGCAAGGTCAAAGGTCAAAGCCCTCGACTAATATCCGTGATCTAAGATCACAATTATCTCTAGTATGTTTTTGTATTTGTACGACAAAAACAAGAAATCTTCTTTCTTCCGTCATGGGACCTATAACTCCGCAACCATTGAGCCGATTTTGACCATATTTAGTCATAAGTACCCTTATGTGCACCACTACTCAGGTTGACAAGCATAAGGGGTCAAAGGTCACACAGGGGTTACTAGGGGTCAAAACGTGATTTTCACTTAAAACGCATTTGCAATTTATTGAAATGACCTAGGATCTTGAGAATTGACCAACATATTCCTTTTGACCGTACGCATATATAATAGTTCGGTTTTTTAAATCGAAAAATGTTTGGGGTTACTAGGGGTCAAAATGTAAATTTTACTCCATTCACTCAAAACCCTACTTGTCCCAGGGAAAATGACTGATGATACTCAGAATTAATCAAAAGATTCCTTGGATCCATGTACATATAGGGTGCTTCTCCACTAAAAGTGAAATGTCAAACTAGGGGTCATTGAACTTTACAGGGGGAAAATATAAGGCATGCTCCGATTTTAACCGGGTTTCTTTTATTTTGTGGGCATTGATGAGACAAGAACAAAAGTCTATCATACCGTTAAGGTCAAAGGTCAAGAAAAGGTCCCTAGGGGTAAAAATGTACATTTTCACTCCGCGCACTCAAAATACTACTTGTCCGAGACGAAATGACCGATGATTGTCAGAATTTGTCAAAAGATTCCTCTTATCCATGTTCATATAGGGTGCTTCTCCATTAAAAGTGCCATGTCAAACGGGGTCACTAGGGGTCATTGAACTATACAAGTGTAAAACTGAAGACATGCTCTGATTTTGACCGGACTACTTTTTTCTTGTGCGCATTAATAAGCCAAGAAAAAAAGTCAATTATAAGTTTGGGGTCAAAGGTCAAAAAAAGGTCATTAGGGTTCAAAATGTATTTTTTTAAACTACTTCAGGGCTGAAATTTATAAAAACAATTATCAAATATAGTACAACTTTAGGTTATTGCCCTTTGACAACATATAGCAAGATCAAAGGTCAAAGCCCTCGACTAATATCCGTGATCTAAGATCACAATTATCTCTAGTTTCTTTCTTTCTTTCTTTCTTTCTTCCGTCATGGGACCTATAGCTCCGTAACCATTCGGCCGATTTTGACCATATTTGGTCATAAGAACCCTTATGTGCACCACTACTCAGGTTGTAAAGCATAAAGGGTCAAAGGTCACACAAGGGTAACTAGGGGTCAAATTGTGATTTTCACTTAAAACGCATTTGCAATTTATTGAAATGACCTAGGATCGTGAGAATTGGCCAACATATTCCTTTTGACCGTACGCAAATATAATAGTTCGGTTTTTTAAATCGAAAAATGTTTGGGGTTACTAGGGGTCAAAATGTAAATGTTTACTCCATTCACTCAAAACCCTACTTGTCCGAGGGAAAATGACTGATGATACTCAGAATTGGTCAAATGATTCCTTGGATCCATCTACACATAGGGTGCTTCTGCACTAAAAGTGAAATATCAAACGAGGACACTAGGGGTCATTGAACTTTACAGGGGTAAAATATAAGGCATGCTCCGATTTTGACCGGGTTTCTTTTATTTTGTGAGCATTGATGAGACAAGAACAAAAGTCAATCATACTGTTAAGGTCAAAGGTCAAGAAAAGGTCCCTAAGGGTCTAAATGTACATTTTCACTCCGCGCACTCAAAATACTACTTGTCCGAGACGAAATTACCGATGATTGTCAGAAATTGTCAAAAGATTCCTCTTATCCATGTTCATATAGGGTGCTTCTCCATTAAAAGTGACATGTCAAACGGGGTCATTAGGGGTCATTGAACTATACAAGTGTAAAACTGAAGACATGCTCTGATTTTGACCGGACTACTTTTTTCTTGTGCGCATTGATAAGCCAAGAAAAAAGGTCAATCATAAGTTTGGGGTCAAAGGTCAAGAAAAGGTCATTAGGGTTCAAAATGTATTTTTTAACTACTTCAGGGCTGAAATTTATAAAAACAATTATCAAATACAGTACAATTTAAGGTTATTGCCCTTTGACAACATATAGCAAGGTCAAAGGTCAAAGCCCTCGACTAATATCCGTGATCTAAGATCACAATTATCTCTAGTTCTTTCTTCTTCTGTCATGGGACCTATAGCTCCGTAACCATTGACCCGATTTTAACCATATTTGGTCATAAGAATCCTTATGTGCACCACTACTCAAGTTGTAAAGCATAAGGGGTCAAAGGTCACACAGGGGTCACTAGGGATCAAAACGTGATTTTTCACTTAAAACGCATTTGCAATTTAGTGAAATGACCTATGATCGTCAGAATTGGTCCACATATTCCTTTTGACGGTACGCATGTACAAAAGAACGGTTTTTAAAATTAAAAATCATTTGGGGTCACTAGGGGTCAAAATGTAAATTTTACTCCATTCACTCAAAACCCTACTTGTCCGAGGGAAAATGACTGATGATACTCAGAATTAGTCAAAAAATTCCTTGGATCAATGTTCATATAGGGTCCTTCCACACTAAAAGTGACATGTCAAACGGGGTCACTAGGGGTCATTGAACTTTACAGAGGGAAAATATAACGCATGCTCCGATTTTAACCGGGTTTCTTTTATTTTGTGGTCATTGATGAGACAAGAACAAAAGTCAATCATACCGTTAAGATCAAAGGTCAAGAAAAGGTCACTAGGGGTCAAAATGTACATTTTCACTCCTCGCACTCAAAATACTACTTGTCCAAGAGATAATGACCTATGATTGTCAGAATTAGTCAAAAGATTCCTCTTACCATGTCCATATAGGGTCCTTCTCCACTAAAAGTGACATGTCACACGAGGTCACTAGAGGTCATTGAACTATACAGGTGAAATTCTTAAGACATGCTCCGATTTTGACACGACTACTTTTTTCTTGTGCGCATTGATCAGCCAAGCAAAAAAGTTAATTACAAATTTTGGGTCAGAGGTCAAGATAAGGTCACTAGGGGTCAAAACGTGATTTTCACTAAAAACTCATTTGCAATTTAGTGAAATGACCTATGATCGTCAGAATTGGTCAACATATTCCTTTTGACCGTACGCATGTACAATAGTTCGGTTTTTAAAATCAAAAAATATTTGGGGTTACTAGGGGTCAAAATGTAAATTTTTCTCCATTCACTCAAAACCCTACTTGTCCGAGGGAAAATGACCTATGATTGTCAGAATTAGTCAAAAGATTCCTCTTATCCATGTTCATTTAGGGTCCTTCTCCATTAAAAGTGACATGTCACACGGGGTCACTAGAGGTCATTGAACTATACAGGTGAAAATCTTAAGACATGCTCCGATTTTGACGAAACTACTTTTTTCCTGCGCGCATTAATAAGCCAAGAAAAAAAGTCAATCATAAGTTTGGGGTCAAAGGTCAAGAAACGGTCACTAGGGGTCAAAAAGTGATTTTCACTTAAAACGCCGTTGCAATTTAGTGAAATTACCTAGGATCGTCAGAATTGGCCAACATATTCCTGTTGACCGTACGCATATACAATAGTTCGGTTTTTAAAATCAAAACTGAACGCTGATTGGTTCCAACAAATACGCACATCCCCGCTCTCTAACTACCAAATCCAAAGACCGCAACACTTATAAACCTAGACTAATATCCGCGATTTCCGATCGCAGCTTATGTCTAGTTATATTAGTCGAGAAACGACTAATATACTGTATTCGTCCTGTTTCTTTCTTCTTATGTTAGTCGAGAAACGACTAATATACTGTATTCGTCCTGTTTCTTTCTTCGTCTTCTTCTTTTTCTGTCATGGGACCTATAGCTCCGTAACCGTTGAGCCGATTTTGACCATATTTGGTCATAAGAACCCTTATGTGCACCACTACTCAGGTTGAAAAGCATAAGGGGTCAAAGGTCACACAGGGGTCACTAGGGGTCAAAACGTGATTTTTACTAAAAACGCATTTGCAATTTAGTGAAATGACCTATGATCGTCAAAATTGGTCCACATATTCCTTTTGACCGTACGCATGTACAAAAGAAAGGTTTTTAAAATTAAAAATCATTTGGGGTCACTAGGGGTCAAAATGTAAATTTTACTCCATTCACTCAAAACCCTACTTGTCCGAGGGAAAATGACTGATGAAACTCAGAATTGGTCAAAAGATTCCTTTGATCAATGTTCATATAGGGTCCTTCCACACTAAAAGTGACATGTCAAACGAGGTCACTAGAGGTCATTGAACTTTACATGGGAAAAATATAAGGCATGCTTCGATTTTGACCGAGTTTCTTTTATTTTGTGGGCATTGATAAGACAAGAACAAAAGTCAATCATACCGTTAAGATCAAAGGTCAATAAAAGGTCACTAGGGGTCAAAATGTACATTTTTACTCCTCGCACTCAAAATACTACTTGTCCAAGAGATAATGACCTATGATTGTCAGAATTGGTCAAAAGATTTCTCTTATCCATGTCCATATAGGGTCCTTCTCCACTAAAAGTGACATGTTACACGAGGTCACTAGAGGTCATTGAACTATACAGGTTAAAATCTTAAGACATGCTCTGATTTTAACAAGACTACATTTTTCTTGTGCGCATTGATCAGCCAAGCAAAAAAGTCAATTACAAGTTTTGGGTCAGAGGTCAAGAAAAGGTCACTAGGGGTCAAAACGTGATTTTCACTAAAAACGCATTTGCAATTTAGTGAAATGACCTAGGATCGTCAGAATTGGTCAACATATTCCTTTTGACCGTACGCATGTACAATAGTTCGGTTTTTAAAATCAAAAAATATTTGGGGTCACTAGGGGTCAAAATGTAAATTTTCACTCCATTCACTCAAAATGCTACTTGTCCGAGAGGAAATGACCTATGATTGTCAGAATTAGTCAAAAGGTTCCTCTCATCCATGTTCATATAGGGTCCTTCTCCACTAAAAGTGACATGTCACACGGGGTCACTAGAGGTCATTGAACTTTACAAGTGAAAATCTTAAAACATGCTCCGATTTTGACGGGACTACCTTTTTCTTGTGCGCATTGATCAGCCAAGCAAAAAAGTCAATTACAAGTTTTGGGTCAGAGGTCAAGAAAAGGTCACTAGGGGTTCAACTGTATTTATTTACTCCATTTACCACTCGAAGGGGTTAACATGTAACACACCCGACTAATATTCGTGATCTCCGATCACAGGTCATGTCTAGTATGTTTTTGTATTTGTACGACAAAAACAAGAAATCTTCTTTCTTCCGTCATGGGACCGTTAGCTCCGCAATCATTGAGCCGATTTTGACCATATTTGGTCATAAGTACTCTTATGTGCACCACTACTCAGGTTGTAAAGCATAAGGGGTCAAAGGTCACACAGGGGTACTAGGGGTCAAAACGTGATTTTCACTTAAAACGCATTTGCAATTTAGTGAAATGACCTATGATCGTCAGCATTTGTCAACATATTCCTTTTGACTGTACGCATGTACAATAGTTCGGTTTTTTAAATCTACAAATGTTTGGGGTTACTAGGGGTCAAAATGTAAATTTTACTCCATTCACTCAAAACCCTACTTGTCCGAGGGAAAATGAACGATGATTCTCAGAATTAGTCAAAATATTCCTTGGATCAATGTTCATATAGGGTGCTTCTACACTAAAAGTTACGTGTCAAACGGGGTCACTAAGGGTCATTGAACTTTACAGGGGGAAAATATAAGGCATGCTCCGATTTTGACTGGATTTCTTTTATTTTGTGGGCATTGATGAGACAAGAACAAAAGTCAATCATACCGTTAAGGTCAAAGGTCAAGAAAAGGTCCCTAGGGGTCAAAATGTACATTTTCACTCCGCGCACTCAAAATACTACTTGTCCGAGACGAAATGACCGATGATTGTTAGAATTTGTCACAAGATTCCTCTTATCCATGTTCATATAGGGTGCTTCTCCATTAAAAGTGACATGTCAAACGGGGTCACTAGGGGTCATTGAACTATACAAGTGTAAAACTGAAGACATGCTCTGATTTTGACCGGACTACTTTTTTCTTGTGCGCATTGATAAGCCAAGAAAAAAAGTCAATTATAAGTTTGGGGTCAAAGGTCAAGAAAAGGTCATTAGGGTTCAAAATGTATCTTTTTAACTACTTCAGGCCTGAAATTTATAAAAACAATTATCAAATATAGTACAACTTAAGGTTATTGCCCTTTGACAACATATAGCAAGGTCAAAGGTCAAAGCCCTCGACTAATATCCGTGATCTAAGATCACAATTATCTCTAGTTCTTTCTTTCTTTCTTTCTTCCGTCATGGGACCTATAGCTCCGTAACCATTAGGCCGATTTTGACCATATTTGGTCATAAGAACCCTTATGTGCACCACTACTCAAGTTGTAAAGCATAAGGGGTCAAAGGTCACACACAAATAACTAGGGGTCAAAACGTAATTTTCACTTAAAACGCATTTGCAATTTAGTGAAATGACCTAGGATCTTCAGAATTGGCGAACATATTCCTTTTGACCGTACGCATATATAATAGTTCGGTTTTTTAAATCGAAAAATGTTTGGGGTTACTAGGGGTCAAAATGTAAATTTTAACTCATTCACTCAAAACCCTACTTGTCCGAGGGAAAATGACTGATGATACTCAGAATTTGGTCAAAAGATTCCTTGGATCCATGTACATATAGGGTGCTTCTCCACTAAAAGTGAAATGTCAAACGGGGTCACAAGGGGTCATTGAACTTTACAAAGGGAAAATATAAGGCATGCTCCGATTTTGACCGGGTTTCTCTTATGTTGTGAGCATTAATGAGACAAGAACAAAAGTCAATCATACCGTTAAGGTCAAAGGTCAAGAAAAGGTCCCTAGGGGTCAAAATGTACATTTTTACTCCGCGCACTCAAAATACTACTTGTCCGAGACGAAATGACCGATAATTGTCAGAATTTGTCAAAAGATTCCTCTTATGCATGTTCATATAGGGTGCTTCTCCATTAAAAGTGACATGTCAAACGGGGTCACTAGGGGTCATTGAACTATACAGGTGTAAAACTGAAGACATGCTCTGATTTTGACCGGACTACGTTTTTCTTGTGCGCATTGATAAGCCAAGAAAAAAAGTTAATTATAAGTTTGGGGTCAAAGGTCAAGAAAAGGTCATTAGGGTTCAAAATGTATTTTTTTTTAACTACTTCAGGGCTGAAATTTACAAAAACAATTATCAAATATAGTACAACTTAAGGTTATTGCCCTTCGACAACATATAGCAAGGTCAAAGGTCAAAGCCCTCGACTAATATCCGTGATCTAAGATCACAATTATCTCTAGTATGTTTTTGTATTTGTACGACAAAAACAAGAAATCTTCTTTCTTCCGTCATGGGACCTATAGCTCCGCAACCATTCAGCCGATTTGGACCATATTTGGTCATAAGAACCCTTATGTGCACCACTACTCAGGTTGTAAAGCATAAGGGGTCAAAGGTCACACAAGGGTAACTAGGGGTCAAAACGTGATTTTCACTTAAAACGCATTTGCAATTTATTGAAATGACCTAGGATCGCGAGAATTGGCCAACATATTTCTTTTGACAGTACGCATATATAATAGTTCGGTTTTTTAAATCGAAAAATGTTTGGGGTTACTAGGGGTCAAAATGTAAATTTTTACTTCATTCACTCAAAACCCTACTTGTCCGAGGGAAAATGACTGATGATACTCAGAATTGGTCAAAAGATTCCTTGGATCCATCTACATATAGGGTGCTTCTACACTAAAAGTGAAATGTCAAACGAGGACACTAGGGGTCATTGAACTTTACAGGGGGAAATATAAGGCATGCTCCGATTTTGACCGGGTTTCTTTTATTTTGTGGGCATTGATGAGACAAGAACAAAAGTCAATCATACCGTTAAGGTCAAAGGTCAAAAAAGGTCCCTAGGGGTCAAAATGTACATTTTCACTCCGCGCACTCAAAATACTACTTGTCCGAGACAAAATGACCGATGATTGTCAGAATTTGTCAAAAGATTCCTATTATCCATGTTCATATAGGGTGCTTCTCCATTAAAAGTGACATGTCAAACGGGGTCACTAGGGGTCATTGAACTATACAGGTGTAAAACGGAAGACATGCTCTGATTTTGACCGGACTACTTTTGTCTTGTGCGCATTGATAAGCCAAGAAAAAAAGTCAATTATAAGTTTGGGGTCAAAGGTCAAGAAAAGGTCATTAGGGTTCAAAATGTATTTTTTTAACTACTTCAGGGCTGAAATTTATAAAAACAATTATCAAATATAGTACAACTTAAGGTTATTGCCCTTTGACAACATATAGCAAGGTCAAACGTCAAAGCCCTCGACTAATATCCGTGATCTAAGATCACAATTATCTCTAGTTCTACGTTCAATTTACTATAACTCCTCATCCCTGTACGGTACAAACATGATTTTGCTCTCATTTTATAGATTATTTTATAAGCTATAAGATTCTGTTTCAACAAATGTGACAACTATTGTGCAACAATTGTAATCATGAATCGATTGCATTGTCCTTGGCTTTTTCCCTATTCGCTACACAGTGAACTTGCCCTAATTCATCGGTTTTACATACATGACTATAACAAAAGAAATATTTAACCGATGATAGCAAAATTATACATTTTTGGAAAGCTCTCAAATAGGGGAATTCAAAAATGTCGTTTAAATCAGAATAGGGTGCACACCAAAAAAAATATACTTGTAAACTCTAGTAAATATGAAATTTAAACGTTTGTGCTCATTTACTTCTCGATATAGTATATTTCAACATGTTTACCATTAACAACTATTATGTTCTGATGGATAATTTCATGAGGAAATTGAATATGCACAGTAAAATTATGACTGGGATAGGTATAAAAATATTATTGATCTTAAATCAAAATATGAAAAAAAATCGATATTTTTTGAACATTCTTTATCACAACATGTTACCATTAGGTTTTATCTAAATTCCAATAGCATATCTAGATTCCTTGGGATATTACCGTTCAGAAAATATATACTTTTTATGGGGTAGAACAAATAGTTATTGCGATATGCTAATTCGAATCTCAGATTGTGTAAAATGTAAAAATCTGGACATGCAACGGTAAGGGTGGCGAGTTCAAAACACACGGCCTTATACATGTAATTAATATGAAATGTAAACATGAAATGTAAACATGAAATGTAAACATGAAATGTAAACATGAAATGTAAACATGAAATGTAAACATGAAATGTAAACATTATGTGAACATGAATGTAAACATGCCGAAATGCATATGTGTTATATAATGATATGCAATGTAAACCTGAAAAGCATATGAAAATGTGTTATACATGCGATTGAAACTATGAAAATTATGTGAATGAAAAGCATATACAAACATGCTGAAAAAGCATATGAAAATGTTCTATACATGACAGGCAATGTAATCATGCTGAAAAGCATATGACAGGCAAGTAATGTAAACATGTGAAATGTGAAAAATGATGTGAACATGAATGTAAACATGAATGTAAACATGAACATGTAAAAATGCTGATATGTAATGTAAACATGTGAAATGTGATGTGAACATGAATGTAAACATGTAAACATGTTTACTTGTAAAAAGGCTGAAAAGCATAATGAAAATGTGTTAACACTTTCCACGCGGCAGGCGTCTGCAGACGACATTCCAAAATGTCACAAAATATTTCAAAAATGTCAAATATATTGAATTCCATTACTATATTTGGAATCACCATGAGAAATACATTGAACGAAGTACAAACATGCCTAGTATTGGTTCAGTTATCCTTAAGATAGACTTTATAAAGATTGCGAAAGGTTTTTGAAAATCTGTTTTGTAAATGGTAAAACTAATAGCCGCGTGGAAAGTGTTAACACGTAATGATATGCAATGTAAACATGCTTGAAAAGCATATGAAATTGTGCTATACATGATATGTAAGAAAAACATGCTGAAAAGCATATGAAAATGTGAAAAGCATATGTATTTGTAGGCATGAACAATGAAATGTGAAAAGTATGTATTTGACATGAAATGTGATAATTACGAATGTAAACATGCCGAAAAGCATATAAAAATGCTGGAAAGTAAATTGATATGCAATGTAAACATGCTGAAAAGCATATGAAAATGTGTTATACATGTATCGATATTATGAAATGTAAACATGATGAAACCATGTAAAATGATAGTAACAAACAATAAAAGATTAAAAAATAAATACAAAAATAAAAAAAATAAAAAAAGACAATAATTCGGTACACGAGAAGCAGTGCAAATTGTATGGTATTTTACGCCTATGATAAGCATGTCAAATCATACGAATTCTATGAAAGACATGATCCCATGTAATGAACTCATCCAAGTCGCTGACGGCGCACTTTTGGCTTTAAACAGTTTTTGAAACGCTTTTGTCTATGGTTGAATATATAATCTCATATGAACGATTCCACGGTAACACGCGTTACATTTTAGAGCGCCGTTCTTTATTTTCCACTATATAACTGTAAGAGTAATTTGAATGAACTTTTCATCTTTTGTATTTTAAGAGTTAAGGCTAGATCCTCATGCTTACACCAAAATGAAATATCAGCTCTTGTTAATGTGAGACCGCTGCGTTAAAGGTAGATGACCCGATCACATTTTCGTAACACAGATTTATTTCAAACATACGGAGATTTTCATATCATATGAAAGCTCGTATTTTTCTCATCATCATACTGAAATTTGACGGTCTAAATCGGTATAATTACGGAGAAATCGATGAAATAACGTCGAATTACCGCGAATGGTGGTATACCACCGATATAGTTTGTGTACTACTCAATGGGTACAGTTCACAGCATCTTGTGCGTGTAAAATAAGAACCATTAGAGCTATGCAACTCAAACTTTGGAACACGACTTTTTAAATAAGGATGACCTTTCATGTAGAATAGAAAACTTCAAGTTGAAAATCGAAATGTGATCGGGTCATCTACCTTTAATCGGTAACATGCGTTACGTGAGAAGACGCCATAAAAATCTCAAATTTGTTTTGTTTCTGTACTTAAACCAACCAATCTACAATTAGTTGGTCGTTATTGTAAGCAAGTACCCTCCTAAGGTTTATAATACTAGAATAATAACAATAATTCAAGTTCTCACTTTTTTGTAAATTACATCGTAGCGCGCGTTACACTTTGTACAGCCATAATTTACTAGCTTTCAAATCTTTATTTAATTTCTAAATTAAAATTAATTTGACTTTGACAAATGAACTAACATATTAATCACAAATAGTGATGAACAACACTTACAACATTGAGGTTTAGCATTTTTTCCTGAATATGCGGTTGGTAACACGCGTTACGATATTTTTATGGCTTATTGTGGAGTGGTGGATATGAATTTATCTAATTGTTTACTATTTTAAAATAAGGCCTAATTACTAGGATTAAAATTATAAGTGACATCAATTGAAACCAAATCAATTTCGAATATGTTTTTGAAAAGTGTTGCTCCGGTAACACACGTTGCCATTTTTAAAGTAAGAAAAGTATATTTGTCATAATAAACAATAGCCACATCTTGTAACCGTATGGGCTTTGAACAAAATGAAGGTAAAAATAAATCTTTTGGAGCAATTTTTAGTTTTTTTGTTCCGTTACATTTTCATTGAATCGCCAATAATGTATTCACTATTTGTAAAACATCACCTTTATCATTTATACCGTACAAGGATTAAATTTGAAATTCTTGAATAATGAGATGATAAGCATAATTTCCTACCATATTATACACATCACTAACACGTCATACGTTGCAATACGTTGTTATGTGTTATACGTACTAGGATTTATATGTGATATGTGGACTATTTGAGATCTGTATCTATAACATAATTCCATATCCAACATAATACATAATACTTGCATTGTTTTTTGCATTTACTTCTGCGTTGGCCTGTAAAAGCAGCTCACATACTTCATGGTGTCCATTCGAAGCAGCAAACTGAAGTGGGGTAGCCTGATACTGTAATGATACATTATCGTCGATATATTCAGACGTATTATGAATGTACATTATTGGTACATAGAGGAGCAGTGCACATTACTGGCATTATGAGTTAAACGGACTGGACGGATGTTATTGGTAAATAACATTTTTTCTTCTTATTGCCAGATTTATCGTAACACTTCCAACTGAATTATGCGTTATGTTACGGATCTAAAAAACGGGGTTTTTTTGGCATTACAGGTGATAAGGTGAATATAACTTTATATGTATACAAAATTTGTAAACACTTTTCCATTTTCAACACGTCATAAGTTGCCATATACGGTTATGTGTTATACGTACTAAGATTTATATGTAAAATGTAGACTAATGAGATCTGTATCTATAACATAATTTCATATCCTACGTAATACATCATATGCCATGTTTTTTGCATTTACTACTGCCTTGGCCTGTAGAAGCAGCTTACATACTTCGTGATGTCCCTCGTTAGCAGCATTATGTAGTGGGGTATACTGACTCTGTAATGACACATTACCGTCGATATATTCAGACGTATTATGAATGTACATTTTTGGTAAATAGAGGAGCAGTGCATATTGCCTGGCATTATGAGTTAAACAGACTGGACGGATGTTATTGGTAAATATCTTTTTTTCTTATTGCCAGATTTATCATAACATTTCCAACTGAATTATGTGTTATGCTAACGATCTAAAAACGTTGATTGGCATTACAGGTGAATATAACTTTATTATGTATACACAATTTGTTACCACTTTTTCATTTTCAACACGTCATATGTTGCCATACACGGTTATGTATTATACCTAATAGGATTTACATGTAAAATATGGACTGATGAGATCTGTATCTATAACACAGTTTCATATCCAACGTAATACACATGAATACATCATACTTGCCTTGCTTTTTGCATTTACTTCTGTAAAAGTGGCACAAAGTCGATTTTAGGTAGTTTTAGTTAATTGATCATATCTCAGGATTGACAAAACCAAATTAGATGAAATAAACGGCATATGGAAGCTAAGCGTTTAGTCTATCAAGATGTATACGATTGTTACACCAAATTCTAGAATGTCATGGTCAATAAGTTGGGTAAACACGTGCACGGTTTTTTTTAGACACCCTGTATTATACACATCACTAACACGTCATACGTTGCCATACACGGTTATGTGTTGTACGTACTAGGATTTATATGTAAAATGTGGACTAATGAGATCTGTATCTATAACATATATCCTACATAATACATCATACTTGCCTTGTCTTTTGCATTTATTTCTGCGTTGGCTTGTAGAAGCAGCTTACATACTTCGTGGTGTCCCTTGCTAGCAGCCCAATGAAGTGGGGTTTGCTGAATCTGTAATGATACATTATCGTTGATATATTCAGACGTATTATAAATGTACATTTTTGGTAAATAGAGGAGCAGTGCACATTGCCTGGCATTATGAATTAAACCGACTGGACGGATGTTATTGGTATTTTTTTCTTCTTCTTATTGCCAGATTTATCATAACATTTCGAACTGAATTATGTGTTATGCTACCGATCTAAAAACTGTTTTGACATTACAGGTGATAAGGTGAATATAACTTTATATGTAAACACAATTTGTAAACACTTTTTCATTTTCAACACGTCATAATTTGCCATACACGGTTATGTGTTATACGTACTAGGATTTATATGTAAAATGTGGACTAATGAGATCTGTATCTATAACATAATTTCATATCCTACGTAATACATCATACTTGCCTTGTCTTTTGCATTTACTTCTGCGTTGGCTTGCAGAAGCAGCTTACATACTTCTTCGTGTCCTTCATGAGCAGCATTATGAAGTGGGGTATCCTGAATCTGTAATGACACATTATCGTCGATATATTCAGACGTATTATGAATGTACATTTTTGGTTCATAGAGGAGCAGTGCACATTGCCAGGCATTATGAATTAAACGGACTGGACGGATGTTATTGGTAAATATCATTTTTTTTGTTATTGCCAGATTTATATGTAAAATGTGGACTAATGAGATCTGTATCTATAACATAATTTCATATCCTACGTAATACATCATACTTGCCTTGTCTTTTGCATTTACTTCTGCGTTGGCTTGCAGAAGCAGCTTACATACTTCTTCGTGTCCTTCATGAGCAGCATTATGAAGTGGGGTATCCTGAATCTGTAATGACACATTATCGTCGATATATTCAGACGTATTATGAATGTACATTTTTGGTTCATAGAGGAGCAGTGCACATTGCCAGGCATTATGAATTAAACGGACTGGACGGATGTTATTGGTAAATATCATTTTTTTTGTTATTGCCAGATTTATATGTAAAATGTGGACTAATGAGATCTGTATCTATAACATAATTTCATATCCTACGTAATACATCATACTTGCCTCTTCTTTTTCATTTACTACTGCCTTGGCCTGTAGAAGCAGCTTACATACTTCACGGTGTCCCTCGTTAGCAGCCAGATGAAGGGGGGTTAGCTGACACTGTAATGACACATTATCGTCGATATATTCAGACGTATTATGAATGTACATTTTTGGTTCATAGAGGAGCAGTGCGTATTGCCTGGCATTATGAGTTAAACGGACTGGACGGATGTTATTGGTATATATCATTTTTTCTTATTGCCAGATTTATCATAACACTTCCAACTGAATTATGTGTTATGTTTAAACACGTAATACGTTGCAATACACGGTTATGTGTTATACGTACTAGGATTTATATGTAAAATGTGGACTAATGAGATCTGTATCTATAACATAATTTCATATCCTACGTGATACATCATACTTGCCTCTTCTTTTGCATTTACTACTGCCTTGGCTTGTAGAAGTAGCTTACATACTTCATGGTGTCCGTTGTTAGCAGCCAGATGAAGGGGGGTTAGCTGACTCTGTAATGACACATTACCGTCGATATATTCAGACGTATTATGAATGTACATTTTTGGTAAATAGAGGAGCAGTGCATATTGCCTGGCATTATGAGTTAAACAGACTGGACGGATGTTATTGGTATATATCATTTTTTCTTATTGCCAGATTTATCATAACACTTCCAACTGAATTATGTGTTATGTTTAAACACGTAATACGTTGCAATACACGGTTATGTGTTATACGTACTAGGATTTATATGTAAAATGTGGACTTATGAGATCTGTATCTATAACATAATTTCATATCCTACGTGATACATCATACTTGCCTCTTCTTTTGCATTTACTTCTGCCTTGGCTTGTAGTAGTAGCTTACATACTTCTTCGTGTCCCTTGCTAGCAGCATTATGAAGTGGGGTATCCTGAATCTGTAATGACACATTATCGTCGATATATTCAGACGTATTATGAATGTACATTTTTGGTTCATAGAGGAGCAGTGCACATTGCCAGGCATTATGAATTAAACGGACTGGACGGATGTTATTGGTAAATATCATTTTTTTTTGTTATTGCCAGATTTATCATAACATTTACAACTGAATCATGTGTTATGCTACCGATCTAAAAACGTTTTTTGGCATTACAGGTGATAAGGTGAATATAATTTTATATGTATACACAATTTGCAAACACTTTTTCATTTTCAACACGTCATAAGTTGCCGTACAAGGTTATATGTTATACATACTGGGATTTATATATAAAAAATGTAGACTAATGAGATCTGTATCTTTAACATAATTTCATATCCAACGTAATACATTATACTTGCCTCGTTTTGTGCATTTATTTCTGCGTTGGCTTGTAGAAGCAGCTTACATACTTCGTGGTGTCCCTTGCTAGCAGCCCAATGAAGTGGGGTATACTGAATCTGTAATGATACATTATCGTTGATATATTCAGACGTATTATGAATGTACATTTTTGGTAAATAGAGGAGCAGTGCACATTGCCTGGCATTATGAATTAAACCGACTGGACGGATGTTATTGGTATTTTTTTCTTCTTCTTATTGCCAGATTTATCATAACATTTCGAACTGAATTATGTGTTATGCTACCGATCTAAAAACTGTTTTGACATTACAGGTGATAAGGTGAATATAACTTTATATGTAAACACAATTTGTAAACACTTTTTCATTTTCAACACGTCATAATTTGCCATACACGGTTATGTGTTATACGTACTAGGATTTATATGTAAAATGTGGACTAATGAGATCTGTATCTATAACATAATTTCATATCCTACGTAATACATCATACTTGCCTTGTCTTTTGCATTTACTTCTGCGTTGGCTTGCAGAAGCAGCTTACATACTTCTTCGTGTCCTTCATGAGCAGCATTATGAAGTGGGGTATCCTGAATCTGTAATGACACATTATCGTCGATATATTCAGACGTATTATGAATGTACATTTTTGGTTCATAGAGGAGCAGTGCACATTGCCAGGCATTATGAATTAAACGGACTGGACGGATGTTATTGGTAAATATCATTTTTTTTGTTATTGCCAGATTTATCATAACATTTACAACTGAATCATGTGTTATGCTACCGATCTAAAAACGTTTTTTGGCATTACAGGTGATAAGGTGAATATAATTTTATATGTATACACAATTTGCAAACACTTTTTCATTTTCAACACGTCATAAGTTGCCGTACAAGGTTATATGTTATACATATTGGGATTTATATATAAAAAATGTAGACTAATGAGATCTGTATCTTTAACATAATTTCATATCCAACGTAATACATTATACTTGCCTCGTTTTGTGCATTTATTTCTGCGTTGGCTTGTAGAAGCAGCTCACATACTTCGTGGTGTCCGTTGTTGGCAGCCAGATGAAGCGGGGTTTGCTGATCCTGTATTGACACAATATCATCGATATATTTAGACGTAAACACAACACAAAAAGAAAGTAACAACTTTTTGAGACATCCTGTGTTTAATTCCTTGGGCCCTAAATAAATTCAAAATATAGGAAAGATAAAAAATGTTCGCACATTTTGATACCTCATTTGTTACAATAGCACAAATATTGATGAAGCTGTGTCCATTTGAATACGAAATGATGCAGTTTCCATTGTCGCAATATAGCCCTATACCCATATGAAAAGATCGTAAACAAAATAGTAACTCTAAAGTGTGCCACCTCCTTTTCTCCATGAAAAGAAAATCATAATCCGAACATCTCACTTCGTCAATTGTTTCCAACACCTGTAGGATGAAGACACACACGATACTCATGGATTTGTGGTTAATTTTGACAATATTTTTTAATTTCATTTTTTGTTTTGATTAAACAAAGCCCATGAGCAAAACAAACCTTGCTTATCATCCTTATCTTTTGCGTATGTGAACTTATTCTTTGTTTCATGGGTATATGGTTAAGTACAACCAATGGAATCTGCATAATTTTGTATTCAAATGGACACTGATTCATCAATATTGTGCTATTGTGACACACGAGGAGTCAAAATGCGCAGGAGAAAATTCCAGTTCTTGCCCATATTAGGATTTGAACCCAGGATCTTTTTGTGCGGAGTTAATTATAAATGGCAAGCGTTGGCTTGTAGTAGTAGCTTACATACTTCGTGGTGTCCCTTGCTAGCAGCCCGATGAAGTGGGGTTTGCTGAAACTGTAATGACATATTATCGTTGATATATTCAGACGTATTATGAATGTACACTGTTGATAAATAGAGGAGCAGTGCATATTGCCTGGCATTATGAGTTAAACGTTTTACATGCACTATTGGATAAAGGTCTTACAGTACATTACTCACATGAACCGGATATCTATTTATTAAAAAATAGCCAAAAGTTGATGAGACAACGTTTTGGTGGGTTTTCTTTTTGCCTAATGAGATGATCAGCATCTGTAATATAGTTTCATATCATGCATATACTATACTTGTACATTCCCTGCAATTAAATTTAGGATATCATATATATAGGCCTAATTATCATGGAACTCACCCATCCTGTGGAATTGACTTGAGCGCCTAACTGAAGACATTTCGAAACTTCTCCGATATTACCAGACACGCTGGCGTTGTATAACCTCTCATCTGTGAACAAACAATAACACAAGATAATGGCAAGAACGATAGGGGAAACTCATAGTGGGGGGGGGGGGGGGGGGGGGGGGGGGTGGGGGGGTAGAAGACAAAGGGTTAAGAGAGATAGAGGACTTATTTTCTCTGCTGAGAGAGATAGAGAAACTTATTTTCTCTGCTGACAAGTATGATAGCCACATTTGATTATACTGGTTACCCATACGGAAGCGCATCAAATTTAAATATACATGTACGTTTTACACATGTCTGCAGGGTAAGATATCATATTACCTAGCTAACTGTGTTTCTTATAAAGTCAAACCTGCCACTGGAACCGTTACACTCACTGATCACCTGATATTTCTCTTCTCACTGCTTATATGGTGAAACAACATGTATGGGGATCATTCATTCTATGTACAGGTGTATGAAAACATCAGGAAGGTATGTACACTGCCTAATTTCAAGAATATTGTGAAGTCTCATTTCTACCCCATCATATTATAAACCCTGTTTGTATAATTCATTTGTTTATTCTTTTTTGCTTTATGGCGCTTTATTTTTCTGTTAAGACTCCTTATACATATTGATTATGTAAGTATTAGAAAAGACGATAAAGTAACTGGAAAAAATAATCACGATGCTAGCTAAATAAAATATAAAGTGGGAATGTCATCCCTTCGTGTCATAAATGTAAACAATAGTTGGCCATTATAGGCCCTTTAGTACATCAACATACTACATCAAAATCCTTTGCAAAATCATGACAGGATATCATATATCCTACACCTAACGCAAAAAGTTCCTGACCAGGAAATTGTATAGTAGCTAATTTTAAATTAATAGCCAGTACTACAAGTCTGCGATACACGAATACATGAATACATGAATACATTAAAACCATAACATTCGGCACTACAGACCATATAGTTGCTGGTATAGCGCGCGAGTCACTAAATCACTATAATACTGCTATAGAATGGGCAAAATATGCAGTTAAGGTGCAAGAAAGCACAAGGCGGGCAATGCAATGGCAAGAATTGTAAAGGAAATGGCAAAAAGGGTACAAGCGCTGCAGTATTCGGGACCTTAAATAGACCAATTTGCACGATCGTTTTACTTTTAGTACATCAATCTTATTAAAACTTACTAATTTCATGTATGTCTTGGGGTGAAGATGAAGTCCCCTGGATACGTTGATCACGGGATGTTGTTACTTCACCTGGTACCACGTGGTGAGGTAATTGCTGTTCTTCAGGATGCTGCTGAGGTCTATGTTGTCCTTGAATTCCTTGGGCGATATGTTGTCCTTCATTATGAGGTAAGTTTTGTTCTCCCGGGGCTGCAATATCAGACGCTTTAAAGTTTAGAGGTTTTTTTATGAAACGCTATGGTAAGGATATGAGCCGTAGTAGTGCATTCATACTTGATAATCGCTCGAGACCTTCCATGAGTGCACGAGTGCAAGGATGAGAGCAATAACTCAATTATGAATGCAATGAATACATCTTCTGTTTGTTTGCCAAGTATTTCCTAATTGATATCTTATAAAATCATGAATCAAAACCCACGAGACTCATTTGAATACAGAAAATAAGTATAATTAGATTATAACCATGTTTCTTGCCACGATGGCTCGGAAACGTAAATTGACAACAATGATACGTGTAGATAATATGTTAGAACCCCCCGAACAAAAATCCCAAATGAGGAAATAAAATTGTGAAGATGTTGGACATTGTTTTTTGATCAAATGATTGTAACATTTCATCAACTTTATTTAATAAAATATTGAAATAATTAATTGCACATCACAAATCATCAACATTTCAAGTCAACGTAATTTCTTATGTATTTCTTTATTTTTCGAACTTTCAATTTGTTTATGACCAAACAGGCTAGATAGGCATTTAGATGAATCTTTTAGGCATAATTTGATACCAGATTTGCCCCCTAACAACAAAGATAAACCATGATTAGCACCATTTAAAGAAAAATATCCCATTTTCAAAAGTCGCATTTCCAATACACAGCACATGAAGATTTGGTTAATCTGTCCATGTTCTCCCCATCCATTAACACTCCTTTACATTCAAATCCTTCACCCATGCATCAGTTTACATTTGAATTAGCCCGCGCATTGAGGGATATGCGCGGTGATCAGTACGGGATAAAATACGGCATATGTGTGTGTTAACAATTAGCCCTTTCTTCTCGTGCTGTGTATTGGAAATGGGACTTTTGAAAATGGGATGTTTCCCTTTAGGGGGCAAATTTGGTATCACATTATGCCTAAAAGATTCATCTAAATGCCTATTTAGCCTGTTTGGACAAAAACAAATTGAAAGTTACTAAAAATGACATAAACAAAGTGGTATACTTTCTTTTGTTGAACCCTTTAGTATGGTGTGTTACAAAAAATGCATTCATAAAGGACGATTAAGAAAGCCTACGTTTAATGTGAAGTACTTATAACTTTTGTATCTGCGTTTCTTCTAGAGCATTCACTAAGATAATACATTGAGTCTGGGCTGATGGACATGATGGTGTAAAAAAGAAGAGGAATTCGATGAGGAATTCGCGACTTCTTCTGTGTGAGGATCAACCTTTGGTGGCGGTTGTGATGTGGATACACCAACGTCGTCGTATAGAGAACACTTGTGGCAGGATTAGACTTGAAGTTTGCTGATTCAGACAGGAGAGTTGTGTCCTCTTCCTCCCGCACAAACACTTTAGCAGCACCCCGGACAGAGCCTCTATTGACAGAGTCTACCGGTATGGGTGGTGTTAAAGACTGTGTCCACACTCTCGTAGTTTGAAGCATGAAGTGAAGGTACATGTGAGGAAAATGTGAGGTTGGAAGTGATGCAGCTTCTATTGCTAACATACCTTGACTATCATGGTCACCAGTAATACTTGTCAGTTCCATTTTCTGGCGCTTATGCGGCTGCACACTAGGTAGACCCATTGGGGATTCTTCCTCCTTTCTCTTGGTGGCAGGCTGCAGCTGTTAGCAAAACAATTAGTAACGATTATGGTATACCCTATAGTAGGCAGCCATCGCACTTACTTATTTTTTTGGAATTTCCCTTAATACTTAGCGTTGCACATGTCAGTTTTTTGACACCCTATACGATCCCAGGAATGGTGCGCCACTTTACCGAGGTGCGTCACTCTCTTATGTACCATGCCGCACTCCTGTGTCACACATTTGACGGAACTTTGCCATATAATGATGCTACCCTAATCAATTTTGTGACGCACCATTGATCGATTCTGGCGGACCTTGACTGCGTCAAAATATACAACCCCATCGTCATGTACCATTGTTACTGAACTGGATTATAATACATGAAAATACTTTAAAAGGGTGTACATTTCTTTCTTCAAAGGCGGCACATAACAATCATTTATACGTGAGTACCATTCTCCGGGGTATGGGTATATAAAAAGTCATATTGGCGATCGGGTGATTTTACCCATGCAATGTGTGTATTAAATACGCGGTGAGCGTAAGGAAATTATGGTTCTCCACTTCAAGAGTTGCATATCTAAAAAAATAAAGCTTGTTTGGTGATGAGTAGGGCCTACATGTAAAATATGACATCCGTATTTTGTTGCATAAATCGTGACGTAAACTGTGATGCACTCGGGTAAATTAGTCAATATTGTGACGGACCAAAGGCTGCCAATGACGTATCCTGCGTCAAGAATGTAGTGGGAAATGACGCACCCATGACGCATGTACATCATCAGTATGCAGTAATGTCCATGCCTCTGACGACATGCATCCGAATTTGTTACGTTTAAATGATTTATGCTAAGGGTGACCAAATATATTTGCGAGCTCTGCTCTGATTTTGGTCAGCCCACCAATGTATGTACTAAACATTATTGTATCGTCAGCTTAATAAAATAAAAGTAATTTGTACTACTTTTGAGATAAATAAAAAAACAATCTATTTTTGTTACTTTTATATTTTTATTAACCATTTAAAGCATAATGACATATGTTGATACAAGAAAAAAATTATGGCTATATTGTCATGTCTCAATAGTATTACTTAACCAACTAAAATGACTTAAACAACATATACCGTTGTGACTTAGGCAGTTGTTTATTTTACTTGGCACTTTTACATCAACAAATTGACTTAGGCAATTGACTATGCTCCGTCTAACATTATAAAAGTTCGTAGAAATTCACATTAGTGCTCTACATTTTTTACATTCAGACTCTGGCACTACAGACACCTTTGTAAACTTATAAAACCCTTTCACTGTCTAAATAATTAGTCTCCAAAATTGGATTTAGGCAATGCAATATATATGCCTAAGTCACGCATACATGTGACGTGTTCTACCAAAATCAGACGGAATTGGGCAGAGCCCCAAACTGAGAAAAAGCCCAAAACCTAATGGGGGTGATTTTTAGGGGAATTTGAGTTTCTTATAAATAATTAATCTTCAGAGTATTTATAACATTATTGTGAATGTTTCAGATTAAAAAAATCAAACCAACAATTTATTTTTTTACTTTTAAAAGTACATTGTAAGTACATTGTAAGTACATTGTGAGTACATCTTTAAAGGGCGATATCTCAGTTTGGAGTTTTCATAAGACGAACTTGAAAATGATTAAACACCGCTTTGGGAAGTCCGATTAAAAAAAAGTACAGTAAAGCTGAAGATCTCTACACTGAAAACCTAAACAGGTCGCCTGACTAACTTAAAGCTAGTCCAGATTTGACTAGCTTTAGCCTACTGCTGGACTAGCTTTAAGCTCGACTAGCTTGATGTTAGTTCGTCCTAAACTGGACTAGTTTAGGCTAGTCGCTCGACTAGCTTTAAGTTAGTCCAAATGGTGTCCATTCTGACAAACGCAAGGTTAGTCCGGCTTGGCTGGTCAAACATAGGGTTAGTAGTAGAATCATTTCCATGAGATCCGTGACCGTTAATAGGATACCTTGTTTTCTTCATGGATTGGACAAGATGGACTAATTTGGAAAAAAATAAGCTCCCATATACCTCCTAGAAATGATACCTTTTACCACCTAGAGTGTATGTTTTAGCTTATAAAGGGGTCAAAAGGTCAGGTTCCATATGGGTCAGTATACCTTGACCTTTTGACCCACGCAAAATATTCTCGGTGGTAAAAAAATTACCATTTCTGGTATCCTTGTGATCATACGAACAATTTGAGACATTGTTTTTCAAAATCAGAGCAAGTTTAAATTTTGACCCCGTTTGCAAAGGTCAATGACCTTTTTACGTTTTACCTTATAACTCGTTAACCAAATATCGGAAGTAGGGCAAACCATACTTTTTCTGAATCCTTGTGTTCAGTCGAACAATTTGGTATGTTTTTTAGCTTAATTGAAGCAATTTATATTTTTGGGCCCCTGTACGGCGGCCATTTTGGAATTTGCGCTATAAAAACAGATGCCCGCACTTTTGGGAGGTATATGGGAGCTTATTTTTTTCCAAATTAGTCCATCTTGTCAAATCCACAAAGAAAACAAGGTATCCTAATAATGGTCACGGATCTCATGGAAATGACTCTACTATAGTCCAGCTCAAAACATATACACCTAGCACCAAAAGTCCCGTACCAGGTGCTTTGAGGTTGGCTAGTTCAAAAAAGATAATCGGTACTGAAAATCTGAGATAAACACTAAATGAGCAAGTTTCATCTCCGCAGTTTGATACCTCATTCAACAAAATCGAATGGATACTTTTAAAGTTATGGCGATTTCAATGACCAATGACAGCAAAGTTGGACTAGGTATAGGAAATCATTGATTTGTGTGCGAATACTGTCATAACTCTGTGCTACCTGAACGAGCCACCTACAATCAAGGGAAATAATAGTTGGCACACTTGACGCAACTTATTACAACTATCATTATGCTCGCAATTGAGATCATCAGAATTGGGACATAGCACTGTTTAATAGAAAGCAAAAGTGTCCCCCTTTACTATATCCTTCCCCACCCCCATCAATCAATGTTGGGGGAACTGCCACGGCTTCTGATAATATGACTCGTATCAACAATGCCTCCGGGGAGAGAGTCTGGTTCTTCCGTTAGGCCCACACAAAAAATGATTGTCCTCGTCCGCCCGACCCTCTTAATCATTCCGACTCAAAAAACAAACACAAATGATTTTTTTTTGTTGTTGTTGAAAATGTTTAATTTTGTTGTTGAAAATTTCATTTTTTTGTAAATATTAGTCGAAAATCAAAATTTTCATTTTTCATTTAAGTGTTGAGAAAATAAAAATACTCATCAAAATATTAACGGTTTTGTTCCCCCGTTTTGGTTACCACAAGAAGTACATCTCATTTTACTTTTGGTACCTGAAAAAAAAAAAAAAATCCCGACCGACCTACCCAACTTTTAAAAGTGATCTATGGACAATCAAACAATTTTTGTTGGCCTTATTAGGACAAAGTGTGTCATTTTTTCCTTGATTGTAGGTATCTGGATGAATGGGTCTGGAGTGATAACCGCAATTTGCGGGACAAAGGGTGACTAGCTGTGAAGAATGAAAGTCTTTGCTATCTTTACACACACACCCCTTCAGTGCGTAATCACACACAAATCAATGATTTCCAATTGTACCTAGTGCAACTTTTCTGTTGTTATGTGCGGTCATTGAAACCGCCATAACTTAATGAGTATCCATTCGATTTTGTTGAATGAGCGAGAGGTATTCTATTTTGAATTAGCCAACCTCAAAGCACCTGGTCCGGGACTTTTGTTGCTAGGTGTAGCAGACGTTGCGTAGCAGTTCTTGGTTTCGCCACGGGTGATTGCTCTGCTGTCTGTTCAATAGCTCTCGTATTGGACTGGTCAGCCATAGCTGACCCATTAGCGTTCGAGATGCCCGCGCTACCGTCGATTACAGTTAGTTTTTTCCTACTCCGATTCGTCATTCCAAACAAAATGTAGCATAAAATAGTCTACAGATGTACACAATGGCTACACAATGAAATAACTACGGCAAATTACGTCTGGATTGGCTAGCAAAACCGGACCGGCGATGAAGTACGTCTTATCTGCATGCCGCCATTGGTATTTTATCTCAGTGCCTTGACAAACCTAAAGCTAGTCTAGCCAGCTTGACCAACCTAAAGCTAGTCGAGTCAGCTTGTCTAATACGCTAGGCCAGCCACAGACTAGTCCAGCAGAACAAATCAAGCTAGTCAGCCTAAGCTAGTCAAGGCGGTCATAACCTATCCAGCATGCTTAACTAACCTGTTTGACTAGTTTAAGCTAATCCAGCAGGACTTGACTTAGGCTTGACTAACCTGCTCGACTAGTTTAAAGCTAGTCCAGCCCGTGTCTGACTAGTTTAATTTTTCAGTGTACTTTAATAATCAATTAGGCAATTATTTTATTAAGCTGACGATATGTATTGTTGGTAAATAAAACTTAAACTGAAACTGAAGCTGAAACATGTACAAACATGATAAGGAGGTGGTAATATAATTACCTATAAATGTAACGCATATAAATGAGAAGTGCATTCGACTATTACCCTTGTTTATTAAAGGGGCACTGAGAGATACGTGTATTACCGTCTATCGTGTAAATTTTCACTATTTGGTAATTTTGATGTAGATCACGTCGAAATTATCAGCACCACTCACAACGTAAATTGCTTCATTCAAAATGCTAACGCTGTGTCTCTATTTGTTGTATTTTTATAGTGTTTACTTATATTTTTGCATTTAGTTAACTTATTGTTATATGTTATAAAAATAAAAATAGGAAGTCCCTATTAATGGGCTAGGAAAGAGAATTTTTTTATCATTCCACCGGTTGTCCATAAATTACTACAATTCAGGGTTCCTACATACCTTTATCTAATGAAACAATTATTTCGTTTCCACATTTCATTTTTCTCGGCAATCTCTCGATGCCACTTTCAAAATTAAAAAAAACAACACCTTTGTTGCCATTGCAACACTCATTTGTATTTTTGTGGGATACTTTTGCACATTTCTAAAGGAAATTATAAAAAAAATGTATCCCTTTTCTCTCAAGCTACTGATTCAAAAGTGTAAAAGATATCAAATAAATTAGTATCTTCCTTTGTTATTGGCAGGTAATGTCAAGTCGTCAACTTTAGTTTGTACCCTATTTTTGGCTCCTTCTTTATTTATTTTGATCGTGCACATGATCTGGTGGTATTTAGGTGTTATCTGTCGTAAGCCTTTTCACACTGGCCCGAAGATCGATCTTTGGACGATCGATCAGTGTAAAATGGTGTATTCATGATAATTATAACCAACTACTTGTGTGTCATCCAGACTGAATATGTGATGTGATCTGTGAAAACCCGTCGGATGTCGCAAAATGTGAACTAGGGATTATGGGTAATTTAAAAAAAAATAAAAAAATAAAAAAATAAAACTTTTTATTTTATTTTGTATTTTTAAAGAAAATTAGTTTCCAATACTTTGTATCATCATCTTTCATAAAATTTCACCTTCAAAAACCTACTTAAGTCACTTTTATTATTTACCGTATAATGTTATTATATTGAATTATGTATCTTTTTTGGCCTGTTTTCATGATTTCTTGTTTTGTAGCTTTTGATGACATCACAATCATCATTCACTCATAACTTTTTTGTAGTGATCGTAGAAAAATGATCGAAACAGTTCTGTAATCAGCACAGTTTTAGCTTTCTTATGATATAAATATCTCCAATATGAAAAATGCCACCATGTAGCGGGTTTTCACAGATTGCATCACATATGTACTCTCCCTCATTGCTATATACCTTAACAGCATGCTTCAGGCTATCTGCTACAGCAACAACGTCAGAAGCGTCTATGATTTCTGCTTTCTCCTCCAGATATATCAGCTACAGGAAACAATATAGTAACTATTGTACATTCAATGCATTTACGTTCAATAATGTAAATAAACTCAATACAAAAAGTTTCGAGACACTTAATAATGATCCAATAAATAACGGTTAGGTTATTGTCATTTAAATGTTTCAATGGTCGGAGGTCCAGTTTCAAAATTGACAATCTTCCCTAAAGAAGCAGGTTTGTATTGATCATGTTAATGTTAAATGATCAGCCATAACAAAAACGCAAACCTGTTTTTTTTCGGGCCGTTATTTATTGGATCATTTTTAAGTGTCTCGATACTTTTTGTGATGAGTTTAGTATTTTGATACGAGACATACAATTAAAGCAAGTGTGTGTGGATGATCGACGTGAGTAACTTAACATTTCTTCTTGTCAACTACATACAAATCATAACTAACACTCAGTGTAAGACTTTCAATGACCATTCATAATTATCTAGAGCCACGCCCTGCCAACTAATGAGTCATATGGGGAAGAAATTTTATTATCTACGATTCCATCCTTTTCTTAATCCAAGAAGCTAAGGAAGAGGTTTCGGAAATCAATCGGAATTCATAATGAAACTCTTTTTTAACTTACCACTGAGAGTATATGGCCTATACTAGGCCTCTTGCTCCAGTCCGTATCCCAGCACTGTTTCATGAGGTCAGCCAAAGGTTTGGGCATGTCTAGTGGAATTGGTGGTCTCTCATTACCGTTACACACCCTATGGTAGATGGTAAACGACTTTACACCTTCAAATGGAATCTGAGTAGTCCATAGCTCCCAAACCACGACCATATAGGCAAATATATCATACGTTGGAGACAATTTCTTTTCACGCAGGAGTTCTGGTGCCATCCAAGCATATGATGCTGTTCTTGTTGCGGTCACTGTGACACCTGTTCTTTTTGCCAAGCCAAAGTCGGCCAACTTCAAGACATTGTTTTTTGCGATCAGATAATTCGGCGATTTCACATCTTTGTGTATGATCTTCATCTTATTCAGATATTCTATAGGCCATAACGCCTGCTTCGCCCAGTCATAGAATTGTTTCAATCGTTCTCCCCTGTGCTTATTAAGATAGGTTCGCAGAGAACCGCCTTCACAAAGCTCCAAAATCAGAAAGAATTCGCACTTCCCATCTATCACCCCAAAAAGGTTGACAATATTGGGATGATGAAGTCCAGATAAAATCTGAATCTCATTTCTGTTAGGTTCATTCAGTCGTTTAGCTGCTACATATACCTTCTTGCTTTTCCACTTGGCCTTGAAAACAGAGCTGAAACCTCCGGTACCTATTTGTTCTATAAGGTCCATATCGTCACGTGGTATGTTTGCATATGCCATATTGGTTCATAAAATACATGTATACCTGTAAACAAATAATGATGTAGACACGCTGTAAGATACTTTTGGGCCAATGTCTTATACTAAACAAGGTTTTAGCTGAAATCAGTACCCAACTATAAGTATTTCTAGATCAAACGGATGTTGTCAACATCTTTCTACTATGGCCCGTATTCTCGTACGTTTAAGACTTCGCACGCACAAACACATCGCTAACTAATGTACATCTCAGAAATGTATTTAATTTAGACATACGCGGGCCGTATTCTCGTACTAAACGCGGAGTTCGCCTTATTAGTATATAAAATAGAGATTCTAATACACAATATTTTCAGTAGAACACCATTTCAGAAATGTATCCCTTTATGTCAGCCCTAAAAAAAGGACCTTTTAAGTTGAAATTCGGATGAAATCCTTGACCCTATTTACACAGCCATATATCAGTTTTGAAATTCGGGTCCCTATTATAACAGGGTTTTAAAAAAATTCCACCAATGTTTTATTTTTTCCCCCTTTATATACCATTTTTAACTAGACAAAAGAGTTGAAATTCGGATATTTCTTTATATAGAACACCAATGTTTTAATTTTTCCCTTTTAAATTCGGACTTATTTTTGTTGTTGTTAAATTAACAATTTTATGGGATGTTTAGAATTTGAAATTCGTGAACTTGTTTAATGGAGTTGTGCACACACAAATTATGTTTACACAACTGATAAGGGTTCAAAGTCAAAGTTGTTAGCCTGTTGAAGATATCAGGATCACAGCGTTGTCCCTTTGGTTATGCGCAATTATTTACGTGTATATTATAAGTTATGAAGCCTAACATATTCCACGCATTACGAAGCCTTAGAAACCGAAAAGTCGGAAATCCGGCTTCTAGATATATTTTGCCCATATTGCTCCGCCTACTTTTACCTGTGTTGTTATTGTTCGCCGAGAGGATTTATGCGTAAGTCAATGGAGAAAATGACTGATAATGCAAGATTTCAAGTGTCATTTTATACCATTTTTAAGCCGGGTCCCCAACAAGTTATCATATCATATGGTAGGTAGAAAATGATATTGCACCCAGTGGCGTATACTTGTCAGAGGGAGGGTATTTTTTCCCCCGGCGAACACCAGTGGTGTAGCCAGGTTTTTCATGTAACTTTTTGATTCGCCGTGTGGGGAGGGGGGAGGGGGGAGGTTGCGTTGCGTCCCCATATCAAAGTGAAAAACTAACATTTACCAATGAATTTGCCTTTCTCCTTTCTGTCCACTTCCTTTCCCTTTTCCTTCCCCTTTTGTCTCCTCTTCTCCCATTCTTTGCCTTTACGCTGCCTCCCAATTTTCCCGGGCAATTTTTTTTCTTCAGGGGGGCACCTGCCTCTTTGCCCGTATGGCTATGCTTCTGATTGATTGCACCCCTCCTATAAATACATAGGCATGAGCTTTCCCACACACTTTCAGGAAGTTCAGGTTTTTGCTCAAGCAAAGTCATTCTCATGCCTGCGTGACGGTTGACTTGACCGAACGTTGAGTTGACCAGATACTCAGGATACCAACCATACCCTTATTAGGCATGAGATTTCCCACACACTTTCAGGATGTTCAGGTTTTTGTTCAAGCAAAGTCATTCTCAGGTCTGCGTGACGGTTGACTTGACCGAACGTTGAGTTGATCAGATACCCAGGATACCAACCATACCTTTATATAAGCATTTTATTCTGAATGTATGTGGGTAAACATGAAAGTGCGTATCAGACACTTTCAAAATGATGGTAAAATGTGAAATTGTCAGATGCAGCACATGCATGTACAATGTATTGTACATGTATAATTGTATTCATATCTTGTTTATTTTACTCGATAAACACCCTGTATATATATTGTATGGGTCACTCTCACCCTATATGCCAATTCTTGTATTTTTTTGCAATTGTCATTTTACATGATTCAAGTTATACTGCATACAGTAAAAAAAGTTTAAAAATCGTACACACCTAACACATTATCCCTAATAAGTGCCCACCCCTATACTAAATTTTAATTGACTTTGAAAAATATTTAACCTGTTACCATCCACCTTAAAAGTTAAAAAGCTAAGTTTATATGAATTAAAGACCACTAATTGTAGCTCTGTATCATGATATCTCTCTGTCTGTTACACTAATTGTAACACAAAATGACCATACATTTGGAGACGATTCACATCACACAATTTAAAACGTTTAAAAACTGAATCCCAAAATGTACTTTGTTTTTCTGTAGAAACATGCCACTAAAGATCATTGAACCACCGATCTATGACTTGGGCACTTATTACTCTATGAACCACTCACATCCGCAACGATAAGTGCACCGCATTTATGCATTATATCGGTAATCCCTGAGCGCGTTATGAATGTTGCGTTGTCAATATTAATTCACCTTATCTTTGCAATGTGTTATATTAAATAAATGTTGATTATAAAGTCTGTTTAGTTGCAATCTGCGTCAATATTGATTTCGGATCTTGACATTGAATAACACGCTACAAATGATATTATCATGATTATTATCAGTTAGTCTTACCAGTCTGTTCCGATACAGGAGCGGGTTCGGTTTCAGGGCGTGCTATTTATTGACGCACTGCCGCCAATGTTTACCCATGCGATGCATCAAGTGAAACAGGTAATGTGATGTTTGATTCGGAAGAACCAGGGTCAGAATCGTAAAAAGGTTTGCGTTAGTATGAAGGTCCTAGTATTTATTTAGGCCGAAACTATAGATGGGGTGACAGGCGACGTCACACCGGAAAAACGTGGCTATTTGCCACTGTTCCTTGCCCGGCGGTCTGCGCTCGCATCCTGATTTGTTTAGGACCCGTGCTTTTAAAACTCGCGCCAAAACATTATAAAGGGCAATACGGCATTGTGGACAGTGCTGTGGTCATATGCCGTTCCCTCAAGCGTGTATCGACAGTCCAGTTACTTCGACTGTTGCGTTTGTTGACATTGATAAACATTGCATATAAACAACGGTCACCTCATCTACATACATGTATATACACGACTGTCGTGTAGCGTAATTGCGCAGATCGATGCATTTAAATTATATCTACGGGACTAATTTGGACCACTATATAACATGAAACTGCATGAGTTAGACTACGATTTTCTGGACGGGGTCGAAAGTCATATTCGACGTGATTAGAAACGTCTTTTGTTTTTGTTTGTTAAACATACAGGTTGTCCCAAAATGATTAGTACCCATCGATGCCCAAAGTTCAATTCAAATTTTCATCATCAAAATCAATGAAATTAGATCCGTTGTTTATCTATCATATTTGCTATACTGTACCCATTTAGTAGAATTTTAGATCATGAATATCGGACTTTTTTTTAATGAAGTGACACTCCATTGTGTAAGACATGGTGATTTCACCTTTTTGTCAAAGTGCAAACAAAATAATGTGTTCTTAAACAGCTTGTTTCAAAGAAACTAATAATTCTCTTAATCTCTTGTCTGCTAATATCTTTGGTTCCTTTCTATTTTAAACTGCTGTTGTATCATATTGTTGCTCAAACCATTAATACTTCTTCATTTTGATTCAATGTGAAGAGTAAAAATGTATCGTCACGCATGAGCGACCCCAAGCTTTGATTCTATAATGAGCTAGTTTTGAAGCTTAACTTGAGGGACATTTAAACAAACGTGGTCATGGGTAATTAGCAGTGGCTTAAGACTTCTTTTTCATATTGGAGATGCAATTTCCTACAAACTTGCTAAAAATGATATAGTCCCTTAGTGTTTAACCTCACGAAATCCATTCTCCAATGTGAAAATGAAATATAAGCCCCTGGTGATTCACCAAATACCACTTCTTTTAGAAGTCCCTAAACACTTGTCAAATAAGACAATGCATGGGGTCACTCAAGTGTGAAAAACTTCTTTTACCCGTTAAATTGAATTAAGGAGAACTATTAATGATTTGAACACCCATAACTAATAACAGTTACAACAGAAGGACACACACGATTATATTGAGTAGACAAGAGATTATGAGAATACACAAGTTTCTTTCAAACAAGCTGAAATAGCACACACATTTTTTAGAACTTTGTCAACAAGGTGAAATCACCATGTTTTACATAATGGAGTGTATCTTGCGTTTGATAAATCCGATATTCATGATCTAAACGTCCAATAAATAGTACAGTATGACAAAGATGATGTAAAAATAACGGACCTAATCCTATCGATTTTGATGATGAAAACAATTATTGAAATTTGGGCATTGATGGGTACTAATCATTTTGGGACTGCCGTATATATAGTTCACCTTAACAACTCACAGGGCGTGTTTTGAGAACACTATCAGCGGATAAAAAGGGTCAAATGTTCGGGAGAAATCAGTCTCCGCATGCGCACATATCAGACACTTTACCCACTGTTCTAGCGGGTCAGCTAAAAAAACCAGCCTACTGTATCGTGTCATGAGATATAAAGTACCAGCAACTTGCAGTGAAGGGATATATAATGTGTTAGGATAGTTGGATTTAAATTTCACTTTAGATGCCAAACAAATGTTTTTTTATGCCAATAGCCAAACCATTAGCTATACAAATAAACTCAAAATAGATTAGAAACAAATGCAGAAAAAAACTGTTAAGGGAACAAATAAGTTTTAATAGCTTTTTTGAACACACTTGAAGATGATGATTGTCTAATATAGATAGATAGCTTATTTATTCCACTCTTTTGATGCACACACTGTGAAAGTTCTATGGGGAGATAGAGCTCTAGTGATAGTGTATTGAAGACGTAGATAGTCTTAGAAGATCGTAGTGGTCTCTTTGGAACATACAGGGCGAGTCAAAAAAATGTTTACCCTAATTGAAAAAATAAAAAAATAAAAATCTGACCACAAAATCAAGGCAAACAAAACTTTAAATGATTACGCCATTTCATTGCTATCATCTGGAGAAAAAAAAAATCGCGCTATGTGATGATACCGTTAAGTAAACATGACTATTTCTGTACAGGAGTCGTTTTTTCACCAAAAAAAAAAAAGGAACAACTTTGTTCACCAACCGGGAAGAAAAAAGTTGACCCACTGCTGAGTAAAAACAAATATGTCGAACTCAATGTAAAGAAAAAAAGTAACACCTTAACAAAATAAAAATAAGGTTTTGTTTGTTTGTTGCAGACTTCGGCGGCGAAAACTCCGCCCGACCACAACTTCCATACTCGCCCCCCCCCCCCCCCCCCCCCCCCCACCTCAAAATCAAATGGTGCGTCCCTAAGGAAGAAATGTGATACTAAATTGCGTAACACTAACAGGGAGGGTCAAGAGGTGGAAGGAAAATAGTGTGGTTAAAAGAATAAACCAGGGGATACAGCCCGGGATACAGTTTGGGAAAATGGTTAAGGTTTAGGCCTTGGGTGTTGAGATAAGCACGGTGCGGGGCGGGGGCGGCGAGCCGGGCGAGGGGGTTAAGGGAGTAATGTGGTTTGGGTGGCAGGGGGTTAAAGAAGACATGCAATACTAAATTGTGTAACAGGGAGGGTCACGAGGAGGAAACCATGGGATAAAGCTTTGGGTAATGACGGGAAGCTTTCATCTTCAGGTCAGAATACTATTGGAGGCCTGCATTATATTAAGTTCTCATATGTATGTGATATGGGGTAATGACGGGACACATTCAATTTCAGGAAGGAAATAGGCCGATGCATTATATTTTACTACTCAAAATGTATTCTGACTAATTTCGCGATAAATGTTCGTATAGCTACTTATGTGTTATTACATTTTGTAGGTGTTCTATCTGGTAGGCGCTACGCACTAGCGGGAGCCCGTTCGAAGAACGGGCGTCCCGCTAGTATATTTAAATACCGTATTAGCTTAATATCCTAGCAAATTAGACCTCGAGGATAATACCAATAAATTATAATCCCGAACAGGGCAGAGATTTGTATGTCTGATATTTGCCACCATAGGCCTATACCATGATAAAGGGTTCAACAAAAGAAAGTATACCACTTTGTTTATGTCATTTTGAGTAACTTTTAATTTGCTTTTGACCAAACAGACTAGATAGGCATTTAGATGAATCTTCTAGGCATAATTTGACACCAAATTTGCCCCCTAACAACAAAGATATGTAACTTGTAAGCCGGTGTTATCAGCTGTGCTGTTTTGCTGGCATTTGTATACCATGAATAAATAAATAAAAATAAATAAGATAAACCATGATTAGCACCATTTAAAGGAAAATATCCCATTTTCAAAAGTCGCATTTCCAATACACAGCACGAGAAGAAAGGGCCAATTGTTAACACACACACTTGCCGTAGTTATCCCGTCTACTGATCACCGCGCATATCCCTCAATGCGCGGGCTAATTCAAATTTAAACTGATGCGCTGTGCGATCGATAGCCCGTCAATCCTGGCTATACAAACACACAGAGAGACCCCAATATTGGTCTTTTCTTCTCGTGCTGTGTATTCGAAATGCGACCTTTGAAAATGGGATATTTTCCTTTAAATGGTGCTAATCATGGTTTATCTTTGTTGTTAGGGGGGCAAATTTGGTATCAAATTATGCCTAAAGGATTCATCTAAATACCTATCTAGCCTGTTTGGTCAGAAACAAATTGAAAGTTACTCAAAATGACATAAACAAAGTGGTATACTTTCTTTTGTTGAACCCTTTATTTATATATTTGCATCATGTCATTAGCGTATTAGATACGGTTTTTGTGAATATCAGAACTTTATTTTAAATTAAGGTTGACTCACCTGCTATCCCGAATAGTCGTAGAAGGAAATACAATCTTAATTGTAACCAACATGGCGGCTAAGTGCTAGGTCTAACGGTTATTGTGCTCACAGTGAATTGGTAAACAAACAACACAATTTCAGTCTCAATGGACTTTGATTTAAGTGGTAAATCAATAAGGTTTTCCTCGTCAATGAAAATATATATGTTACAATTGGCTGGTCTTTCTAAAAGGTGTACATTCAAGGGCGGAAATCCCGGGAGGGGGGGGGGGGGGGGGGGGGGGGTGGGGTTAGATGGGAGAGATCAGAATACATACGCGTACGTACGCGTACGTTGACGAAAAATCTGATCTTTTGGAGGTAACTAGTATAACTTCTTTCTGGCATAGGCCTATATGAAAAGCCACTGATGGTAGTTGATTTTACAATAAAAAAAAGTACACATCGAACCAAATGAGTTCGAAAATTAATAAAAAGTGGGGGCATATATCCCTCAGAATCCCCATGTATGAGCTTTTAAACCAAGCGTGTGCAACCTACGGCCCGCGCAACAATCCCAAAATTCCCATTTATGCGGCCCGTTATAACCGGAACTCCCTAGGGTGACCAAAGGGCGGAAATCCCAGGAGGGATGGGGGATATATGCCCCACCTTTTTTTACCGGGGGGGGGGGGGGGGGGGGATGGTCAATGTAATCATCCCCCCTCCTGATTCTTCACATCTATCAAAAAACAAACAAAAAAGGAAAAAAGGGGGAAAAGAAAGAAAGTCGGGCGGGGAGGCATCAAGGGACATAAGAACGTTTGGAGTTTATTGGACGTCAGTCTGGCATAGGCCTATATAAAAAGGAAATCAAGTTTTGATTTTCAATAAAATATTGGTCAAAAGTATACACACCAAATCGCTCCAAATGGGTTCGAAATTTAACAAATATCCAATTCTGAGCGGGGGGGGGGGGGGCAACATCACTTCTCAGAACCCCCCCCCCTCCCCCTGTTTGAGCTTTTAACCAATCTATACTTAAATCAAGAAAATCATCAGTATATATGCTTAACTTCTTTCGTGCATAGAAAAACACCAAAATATTTATTAAAAAGGACGTGATGGCTTTTCAATACAATATTACACCAAATGAGTTCAAAATTGTTTTGTTTTTCTACTCTGACAGGGAAACACATATGGTCGAATCCAACGAAAAGTGTACACGTGATGTTCAGGCCTCTAATAAAATAATCTATATCTTGACAATTTTATTTTTGTGTTATACGTATCCGCCTCGGTGAGACGGTTCGCGCCATATTTAATATGACCAACTTAAATGCACAATTGGGCGTATACGAGCAATAAACCGGCTATTTTTTACCCTTTTTACAAAATAGTTGTTAAGGTGTTTTGTTCGACATATAACCGTTTAGATGAAAACAAGCTTAAAGCGGAAATAATTTTGCCTGTTTGATTGCTGGATATCTCAAGAATGCATTTTTTTTATTTGTGGTTACTTTCGATCAATCCCTGAATTGTTGTGATTTTTTTTTGCTGTGGTAAGTTTTGACGTTACCTACAAATACATGTTTAGTTAAATCTCACTTTCGGGGAAGAATTCGCCTGAGGTAGAGTAATTTGTGCTGTAAGGAAGCCTAAATATGTTAAATACTTAAATGCATTGTCCCCATTCAAGTCGATTTTTTGATAAAGCTGTTAGAAATTTTAAAAGCTGAAACCATCGGTTTGTTAAAAAAAAATGCATTACCTCCGAATACCTATTTAAAACACTGCCATTTTAATATAAACAAAGATTAGTGAACGATATCTATAGAATAAGCGAAGTACGATACAATGTACATGTGCGACGAGTTTTATCATTTTGAAGGCAATATTTTTCGAAATATCAGCAATAAAAGGCTGTATTCGTAGGCAAATTTGAAATATGAACTGTTACCTACAAATACAAATAACGATACCGTGGTACTTCCCTCTGTTGTTACATACTTGTAGCGACTGCAATTAAGTAGAAATGTGCGCTGCGCTCGGCAAGCAAAGGAGAAGTTTTGCATCAAACTTTCAGCTTTTGTATTAGTAACCTTTCACAAAATTCTGTACTTTGTGTACAAGTGCACAATAATTATGTTGTTGTCTTAAAAGTTGATTATATAGCCTCCCTCTGTCTCAATCTTATTACTCCTATTAGTGTAGTTTTGTATGCTATTCACGCAAAGACATCATCTGACAGTTGATTTAAATCGCAATGGGGGTGATTGATGTTTATATAAATATTCAGTGACAGCATCTCGTGCATGACTTCATGCTGTATTCGGAGGTAACATGTATATGTAGGCAACATTCAATAATATACACAGTGCATATTGGCCCTAAACTATTTTATTTTACATAAAAGCAGTGCGCACTCATACAATCTGACTGGATATATTATTATATTTATATTTGGAGGGGTAAAATATATTATTCCTTATTAAACGAAAATAGGAGGTGTTGATTTAAATAAAATGCATGGTGTAATCACACTATTTTTGCCGAGAACATATTTTTTGTTGGTGTTAGCGTGAATGAATGATATTTATATCCATAGATTACACGTTGATCGTCTTGAAATGAATACATTTAGACATAACATCCATGAAATTTCGGTATCATAATCAATATTTTCATATTCCATTTTGTATTCGTAGGTAACTTATATATTAGTTAATGGGCATGGTACAATTCCTACATTGTTTGTCGCTTTCATTCGCACCTAATATTATGTAAATATCATGTAGGAATGTATAAGACGGGAATAATATTGTTTGGTGCGTAGTATTGTTTTAAACCAGCTTGTCGATATGATGTATGCGTAGTTAACCAATTTCCCTAGGAATTGCAGAGCAGTGACTACTAACAGGCTAAGGTACTTAATATTGGCCAATATTGTAGTTGTATTTGTCAACAAGAAATTCAGTAACACCTTTTCATTTTTTTAAAGGTGTGAGGGAATCGTGGGTAGGCCTATACTGATTTCAGTCTTAAATAAAAACAATTGCTCATGAATAATGCTTCCGACGTTTATTTCTTAGTGTAAGTGAACTAAGCAGTGGTTGATTTAAAAAAAAAATTATAATGAAAGGCACATGCCCGACAATATCTCTGTCGTGACAAAACTTATTAGATTAGTGTTGTTAAATCAAACAACATTGAATTTCTAAGCATAAAATTCCTATTTTGTCTACATCTGACAAAATATATCATAATGGTGATTCTATGTCAAACGGGGTCTGCCTCCGGTTGAAACTCGATAAAGACTGACTATGTACGACATTCAGAATGATACAAATTCCAAACTAGGAAATTATATTATCTTAATTCTAATCTGACAACTGAATGTCTCAGTGCTGAAAGTTGTATGTGCTTTATTCCGTTGTGGACTGAAAGGCAGAATATTTGAATGTTCTAGACTTTGAACATGTTAGGCTCATATTATACTTATATATATATGGTCTGATATGAAATGATTTCAAAGTATATTATATTAAATGAATCAAAAAGCGATCTGGCTTTCGTGTTTAAAACAGCTATTCAAAATGATAACTTCCAGAAGACCTCACTTGCCTCCTTTATTGAGAACAAATTGAAGAAGGCAACCGGTTGTTTTATTGCTTAAAACAAATAACCTGACATTCAAGACTATGAATTACAGGCAAATCAAACTGTTTGCTTAAAGGAAACCGCTCGCTTTCTAATTAAAGATGGCTCGGTGAACTATTCAATAGTTGATTCGATCCAATACTTTGGATTCACACGGAAACTGAAACGTTCATTCTTAACATTCTAGAATGTCCTATATAATAAACAAAGAGTAATTAATTCTATTAGATATTTATCCTCGCGACATGAGAGACCTAAAGAACTAACTACACACAGAATACATCAAGAACCACAAAACTTGTTAAGTAGAGATAACAAGGCTGAATGATCACGAGGCTGAATGATCAGATGTTTCTTAATTAAGTTTTATCATGTTTAGTTTTAATGATGAACATGCTTTTTACCAAATTAGATCAGTAATTATATTAGTATTACTAGCGAGTTAATTGATTGTTTAACTATACCTTAAATTTTAACCCAGAACGATATTTATGTTGTCATCATCTTCCCCTAAATCAGATGTTAAATATTACACACTTCTGACTGTTTTGTAGAAGTCAAACGCACATTCTTAATAATTAAAAGTCAAGCAAGAAAGACGCTAACAAAATTGGATGATCAGATACGTTAGCATAATAAAACATTTTCTGCCATAATTATCATGTGTAAAAGGTTAATTCTATTCAATATGCCTTTAACATCAAGAATAATAACAGTATATGTCTATCACTAGTGAGGTTAGTGATGCTTATGGTGTTTTCTTTTATATCTTAGAAATAGGAACATGGTTTTATATTACCGTTTTTTAATGTTTAATTGGTTAATCTTGCTGTTTTATTCAAATGTTGAATATTACGCAATTCTGATTGTTTTGTAAAAGCAGCGCTGAGTGCACATTTTTGAATCTACTTATAAAGTCAATCAAGACACCATTTTGATACGACATTACCCCTCACACGCCATTCAGGGCATAAAAACTACGTCCAGTACAATTTTGTCCTTAAACCTATGTCAAATCAACAAATCCAACTGTTCTTAGTCAACAAAGTTGAAGTTGAGAACAAATGTGTTACCTACGAATACTTTGATTATTGCAATGTAAGCTACCGTGTTTTAAGTCTTAACATGTTTTTCTCTTATATGAATGCTTAAAAATGTTGCCTGATATATTGTTCTTAATAAACCTTTTCAAAATTACAACTGACAGTTAGATATTGTATATTTTTTTCAACATTAAATTAATATTCTAGTATCTATTTCAAGTATACTACTGGGAATATGTTCATAATATTATAATATTAGGATTTAAACATGTTTTAACATGTTTATGATATTGCCTTCGATAAAGATTCTGTTAGGATCGAAACGTCAGGCCCTCTTATAATTATTATATTTACTTTCACAGGCTATTTTTGTGGATAAGCAGTTTGCATTCAGCTTTTCATTATATTATATGTTTATTTAAAATTTAAAAAAAATACTGTTAACAGCCCTGCATAATTATGTCACCCCAAAATGTAACATAAATTAAGTAGAACATTAATTTATTACAGTTTTACTTCTCTTACCTACGTATACATTACCTGTTACCTTCGAATACCAAATTTCCACATTCCTCTATGTACTTAGGTTTTGGGCGCATGCTCAAAATTCTAAATTTTACAGAAAGGGTCATTCCCCCTCTTTGAGGTAAATGAAAACAAATGTTCATTAAAATCATCTTGGTGAAAGTACACAAAGTGACTCAACCTCATGTTTCAAAGTATTGAGAGTCTGCAAATGCTACCTAACTGTGTGAATCTAAAATGTAAACAAAAATGAGCACCTGGACAAATATGATCACTTTCTATCAGCATTAGCATCTTCTGAATACAATACAATCACAAATTTGAATGAAATATGTAAATAGGTGGAATAATCATCACTTGATCAAAATATGGTACTTGTATTTGTAGGTAACATTGAGAAGTGTACCTTCAACTTCATCATTCCGCCACGTGGTCAATTGGAGAGATTAGTGATGGCACTTTTTTCATACAAGCTTGATATGTTGACTTTGAGTTGGGAAAAGGAATAAGAGATTGAAGCATTTTGAAACTGGACCCTAAAAATCTAGCCGTGGACACTTTTCGTTGGATTTGACCATATACCCAGCGTTCGAAATAGCGGCCATCCGGTCATCCGAAATGACCAAATCTACCGGCGGATGACCAGTTTTTCTTGGCCGATCATCCGGCGGATGACCAAAATGATGGGAGATGAAAGTGAAGAAAAGGATCACCAGGATGCATTAGAGGCTATAGACCTGACCGTCCTATTGAGAGACGTACTGAAAGAACAAGTCATGATCGCGAATGAACCAACCCTAGAAGCTGCAAATGAGGATGACACTGTCACAGCTGACGACACCGACCCTGCAGCTGCAGTTGTGGAACTTGAGGTTGAGTCAGATGAGGATGACCTGGATACAGATCCAATGGAGTCAGGATATAAGAGTGAAGAAGAGTATCATCCGGATCAGGATGCATTGGAAGCTGTAAATGAGGATGACACTGACACAACGGACGACACCGACCCTGCAGTTGTGAAACTTGATGCTGAGTCAGATGAGGATGACCTGGATCACAGATAGTCAACTGGATACAGATCCAATGGAGTCGGGAGATACGAGTGAGGGAGAGGACCATTAGGATGCATTTCAGGGCTTACAGGTGGTCGTCCTATTGATAGAACGTACTGAAAGAACGTGCCGACTAGAACAAATAAGTGACTGAAGAAAAATAGTAGTTAAAAGAGAGGAGATTGTAAAATAAAGAGAAAGTTGCTGTGGAGCATAGATGTTAATGTGGAGTTAATGTCGTCATGTGTATAATATATATAAAACAAAATTTATATATGTATGTGTATATATGAAGACTCGCTTAACATGTGATTTTGGAGCTTGCCACTGAAAAAAAAATGCGGATAACAAAAAATATTAACGGATGACCAAAATCCCAACCTAGGTTATCCGGTGGATGACCAATTTTTTCTTCTTATTTCGAACGCTGCATACCCGATGAACATGTCCGCTTATATGGTACTAGCTCAATTTCATGTTGATGCCCTCCTCCTTTTCATCCCCCACACCTAACAAGAAATGTCCGCCACTGAGGGTGACGCTCTCATTTATTAAACATAACTCGAGGCGTAATTGCGTGTTAAAATCCCTGGTTAAAATGGCGCTTGCAGCAGCAACAGCGAGTAAAAACAGGAATTTACACGAAGAGAAGCGGGTATTCAATTAGCAATGGACTCATTTTTTCTTCCTAAGATTCCCCTCCCCCTATTACCTCTCCACCGGACGTGTTTTGGAATGTTTGACAATCACTGCGGCCCGTGAATGGATCTCAAAATCACAATGAGACCCGGGTGGTAAAAAAAAGTTGCACATGCTTGTTTTAAACCATCTATACTTAATTGTTGAAGATGTTCATCAGGACTGTTAGATTAACATTGTAGATTGGTTTTAACACTGATGCTAGAGTGACGATCCTGTATTGATTGCACTTTTTTCTGGTTGCTTGGCAACAGTGTTGCTAGATGATTTTGCAACCAGAAGATCGTCGTATACGTGACTGAGGTAGAACTGCCCATCGTCTCTATTCATGGTGGTGCCCTGCTTCCTGATCGCTATGGCCTCCTTAACCCATCTTTTGTATTTATCTGTCTCTTTGCCTACGACCCTTGCCTCATCCCAGCTGATGACATGGTTCTTGTCTATCACATGATCTGTCATGGCAGATTTGTTTACTGCAGATTGTGACAGTTTTCGATTTGCCCTTGTGCGCACCGTAGTCACTGCTTTCACTGCCTCAGACTTATGGTCTTTCATGCGTTTACCGAATTTCCTTCCGGTCTCCCCGATGAACACCTTGTCACAATTCTTGCAAGTTATGAAATACACGACATCTGTAGTCTGAAGGGAATCTCGCTTGTCTTTAGGGTGGACTAGCATGTTCCTGAGTGAGCAGTGAGGTCTCATGGCTGACATGATCTTGTATGTTTTTAGAGTTCGAGAAATTCTCTCAGATACTCCCTCCACGTACGGTAGAAAACAGCTTGTTTTCGCAACGTCCGCAGGGTTTGTTTTAAATCTGGATTAGATAATTATAAAAACCAATCTGCAACATCTTTACTTAAGTTAAGAATATATCAGGAAGTGATGGCTTTTCAATACAATATTGGTCAAAAGTAAACACTAGTTCGCACCAAATGAGATCTACTTTAGAGGGGCCACATCCCCCTTAGAATCCCCTGTTTAAACCATCTATGCTTATCAAGAATACATCAGTATTGCTCGTACATTGATAAAAACATTTTTTATTTGAAATTTATTTGATATTTCAAATATTTATTGAAATTGAAATGATGGCTTTTTAATACAATATTGATCAATAGTATACACCAGATCGCACCAAATGAGTTCGAAAATTAAAATTTAAAAAAAATAGTTACAGCCCACTCCCCCCCCCCCCCCCCCCCCCCCCGCCTCCCCCTCAGTTACACCCCCTGTCAGATGGTACCAGCTCAATTGTATGGTCAAAAGTATACACCAGATGGCACCAAATGAGTTCGAAAATTAAACATGGCTGGATCCGCGCATGTTCATCCCCCACACCTAACAAGAAATGTCCGCCACTTCTGCATGAACATGAAGATATTCGGGAGGGAAATTTAGTTTTTTTTTACACCATTACTTTCATATTTCAAATGGAAACCAACCAACTTCTCTGTACTTTCTAATGCACCCACATGACCTGCACACACTATACAGTGATATCATTACATCTTTACTTACGAATTTTTGCCAAAATATTTGACTCAAATTAACTAAATATACATGTATCGATGCAAACAAACCTTAATCACTGAAATATTGTAACAAATGTTTTCCTTTTAAATAATAATGTCTGAAGTAGGAATATCATCCCAAATTTATTGTAACAAACTTTTAAGAACTTTGCATGATTTTATAACCCTATAATACCAAAAAAGCTAACAATAATAAATTAATAAATTACATTTGCCTTTACAAAAGTTTCGATGCGCTGTACAATAAAGACATAAAAAGCATTTTTAACACACAAAATATATATATATATGAGTGTGCTCATAGGAAAAAAAAGTATAACGATATATATAATATAAGACTAAAACCAAAACAGAGCATAATATACATTATAAAGCAAACACATGTCGGTATAATAAAGTTTGAGCAATTTATAGATCGAACTCTTTTGCCCATTGGAGCGATAATTGTTATTGTCAGGAATTGCGTTGGGCAACCATGGTTACCTCTGACCAATCACGTGTCACTTCCGGGTTGTTTTTCATGCCTGCTCCATTTCGGTGCCCAACATTTCATTCGCATCTTTGTCTTTGAATCGAGAGGATATGAAAAATAAAAGATAAAATACGTTGTCTTCTGTTCCCGCGAAAAGCGGTGATCTTTTGCTTTGTGTGTTTGATTGCTAGCTGATTGGATTGAGTTGTCGGTTGTCATATTTATATTACGGGGCTCATCCTTTCTCATCTTTCTTTCGATCTTCACACGGAGCAACGAATCTGATTTTACAACAAATTGGTAAATAAAAACGTATTTTAGTATTTCAAATTTTGATATTCTTCGTTTTGATAATAATCTAGACAAAACCAAAATCAATGGCACCAAAAAGAAAGGCGGCCGATCAGGCCTCCCGTGCCAAATCTGTTCGTGGTAGGGGCCGCGGTCGTGGTCAAACTAATAACGCTCGAGCTATTAGCAATGTAGTCAGACAGACCAGGTTGCAATCGAGAACGATGGCGGCCTTGACCGGTAATATCTCTACAGGCCCATCAAATAACCCGCAACATTTGCCTGGTCCTTCATCTTCCCAACCTAATTCAAGTTTAACTCGGGGAGATCCACCTACTCGGGCATCCCGTTCTCGCCAGAGAAGTGCTCGCGGGATTTCCGCGAGATCCAGAATTGCAAGCGGCAGTGCTAGAGGCAACTTCCGGGTTCTTCAGCAATCAGCATTTTCCGATGTATCGATAGGCAACGGGTCACAACATCAAAATGGCGGCGGTTTGGACGGCGATGAGCTAACGGTGCAAGTTTCAAACGAGGAGCTCAATGATCTGTTTGAAGAACCAGAGGAGGAACCAGCACCAAGGGTGGTATCTAGTCTTTTCCGTGGACCTTCAACGGCTAGCGCTACGGCGGTACCGCAACAACAAGAAACGGGTGAGAATGATTTTCCTATCAATAATAGGCTTTTTAATGTTACCAATTATCCCAATACCAGTCTCGTCAGTAGTAATGATGCCGTCTTTACAAATAATTCGTTTTTAAATTCATTTGCAAATACCGATAGTAACATGCCTCTTGCCTCAATTTGCTCCCCCTTAGGTGACGAATTACCACACCACATTAAGGAAAAAATCGTAAAGGGGGAGTTTGTCGAGTTTGGTACTTTGATTGATTTAAACACAAATTTGGCTGATCCTAGTTCAGCTTTAACTCAGGGTGTTTTTCCTTGCGATATGTCTTTCAAAATTGATGCCTCTGGTCAGTTTGTTTTTAAGGAAACCAAAGCGCCTCGAAAAATCACCTCAATACATAGCTGGACAAGCGCCTTCCTGGTCTTTTGCTCTGTATATTTAAGGGCCCATCCCGAAAAAGCACAACATTGTTGAAGTACTGTGATTTAGTACGCACTGCAGCTCAGCGTTTTGGAGGTTGGGGTTGGAGAGACTACGATTGTCAATTCAGGAAACGGATGCAATCTCATCCAGAAAGATCGTGGGCAATAATTGACGGCGAAATTTGGACTCTCCTTGTCGCTGTTCCATTTCCCTTGAATACAGGCAATAATTGGGGGTCTAATTCTTTTCGGGGTTCCAGGGGTTCAAGCTCAAGAGGTTCAAGAGGTTCTCAATCCTACAAACCTCAAGGCCAAGACCATAAGCAAAGTAACCGTAGATCAGGTGCCTGCTTCGGTTTCAATAAAGGGTCTTGTACCCGCTCAAATTGCTGGTATAGTCACATCTGCTCGACTTGCAAAAAAGAGGGCCATGGGGTCAAACACTTGTAACAAACGGCAATAAAGAGGTAAATTACTCAAAACCAAATGTTTCGTGTGCCTCCAGCCCTACCAATTGCATTTGTTGTAAATATCCATCACCCATCAATGTATCTGAGCTAAATAAATATCTTGATATATACCCTAATACCGCTGCTGAATTAGGTACGGCTTTTCTCATGGTTTAAAATTAGGCTTTCTAGGTGAACGACGCTTTAGGGAGGCATTGAACTTAAAGTCAGTATTAAAGGATCCCGCTACCGCTCTAACTAAATTACAAAAGGAAATTACTTTGGGCAGGATGGCAGGCCCTATTTCGCAGGTCCCATTTCCTAACTATTTTGTTTCCCCTATCGGTCTGGTTCCAAAAGCAGAAAAAGGGAAGTTTAGATTAATCCACCACCTTTCACATCCCAACGGTGATTCGGTCAATGATGGAATAGATCGAGATTTGTGCTCAGTTCGGTATGCTAATTTTGATGATGCCGTTAATTTGGTTATTAGGGCGGGTAAGGGCGCTCTACTTGCAAAAACAGATATTCAATCTGCATTCAGGCTATTGCCCGTGCACCCCAGTGATTTTGAGTTATTAGGTATCAAATTTCAGGGTGTTTTTTACGTCGATAAAGCCTTACTAATGGGGGCATTGTGTTCACCTGCCTTTTTCGAAACCTTCTCAACTGTTATCGAGTGGGTGGTAAAAAAGGAGTCGGGTTCTGATTTAGTTACGCATTATTGTGACGACTATTGCTTTATAGGCGCTAATGATGACAGTCCCAGTAGACTTTCATGTCAGAATTTAGTTAACTGTTTTCAAAATGTCTGCGCAAAATTTGGCGTCCCTCTTGCGGCTGAGAAATCAGTTGGTCCATGTACTAGACTTACATTTTTAGGATTAGAAATTGACTCAGTGCAACAAACAATTTCAGTGCCAAATGATAAGTTATTGACAATTGTCTCCAAGGTTACGAATGCACTCAAATGCCGGTCATTAACCTTAAGAGAGCTACAATCTTTGATAGGATCCCTCTCTTTTTTTTGCAAAGCTATTTCTCCAGGCAGGGCTTTTTTACGCCGACTGATCAATTTATCATGCGGCGTTAAGAAATCTTGGCACATCATTTTTTCTATCAAAAGGGGCAAAAAGCGATCTCAGGATGTGGCTTGTATTTCTGAATGATTTTAACGGTATCGCTATAATTCCCGATCACTCTTGGAGGGAGGATGGTGATTTACAATTATTCACTGACGCAAGTGGCGGTATAGGCTTCGGAGGCATATCTATTCAGAGCAGCATTTGTATTAGCTTTCTTTGGTTTTTTGAGAGTGGGTGAACTCGCTTCTCCATCAAAAAGGGGGAGGGGTGCGCATACACTGTGCCTGCATGATATTACGTTTAGTTCAAACAACATGGAAATTGTTATTGTTATTAGTTCTTCTAAAACAGATCAAAAGGGAGAATCAGTAACTCTGAGCCTCGAGAAGGGCAATGATCCATTAATCTGTCCGGTAACCACCATGACTGAGTATTTAAAGGTGAGATCTAGTATAGAAGGGGCTTTGTTTATTCACTTTGGAGGTGATCCAATGACCGTATTCCAATTTAACAGTATTCTGAAGAAGGGTATAAGACTAATGGGTCTTACTGCCGACCATTTCAGCTCTCATAGCTTCAGAATTGGTGCCGCAACATCCGCTGCAATTAGTGGTATTCCAAAAAATACAATCATGTCTATGGGAAGATGGCATTCATCAGCAGTTCGGCTTTATATTAGGCCACACAGAGTTCTAAATCCTAACTTCTGGGTTTGATTCTTACAATTTGCTTTAATCTAACTAATTAAATTGCCTTTCCCTCCTGCTTTTGTGAAAATTGTGTGTATTTTTGTCTTGTCTTTTGTTATGCTTAATTTGTGTTTTCGCTGCTCTGTCGCTCTTTATTTTTTACTTCCAATACAGGTGGAATGAGGACATGGATATCTGGCGACAGTATCATCAATTGGGCGGGCCAGAACCAGATGCAATTAAGTGGTGGCGGATCGTTTACGTGGTATGGTGTTCCTGGCGCGCGCATTGCGGGTATCGCTGGACGTCTCAGCAGGCGCCTACACTCAAACTCATTCCCCACCACTTTGATACTACATCTGGGTACGAATGACATTTTCTCTGACAAAATACATGTTGTTAGGCAACGCATTGAGCAAAATCTGGAGGCTATTCGTAATTTGTGTCCGCTCACGAGGATCATCTGGTCCTGGATACTCCCAGGGTTCAAATTCCGTTATGAGGACCGTCAAGGTGCCGGTATTGGTTGCGCTCGCAATATTAATAAGCATGCCTTCCGCATTTGCGCTCGCATGCCTAACACACATGTTATTAGGCATTATCATGTATTCAACAATGGCACCAGGGATCTATTTCGTTATGACGGTGTACACTTGACAGATGAGGGCTTGGTTGTTTTCAGGTCTCACCTTGAGGCTGCCCTCATCTTTTTCAATAGTAACCCTGGTGAATTTGTATATCCAAAACCTTAATTAAAATAGTACCAACCTTCCTCCATCAACATTAAAATATAAAGAAAAAGGGGGGGGGGGGGGGGGGGGGAGGGTATAGGCAAGTCTCCCCACTGTCAACTTGGTTGGAGAAAATTTGAAGACTCAGGGATTGAAATCCCATTTATTGACTGGTAAATATCAGAAATACTTATTATGTGGTCAAAGAAAATTTATTATTACTATTATTAAGTCAAACGAGAATTATTAATGTTTAGGTCTAATTGGTATTCTAGTATATAAGTATGCCAACTTTTTTCTGGCGTTGGTTGCCTACCTCAAATTCCCAGAATTAATTTCAAAAAAATGATAGACCTTTACAATTGATTAACGCATACTATAAAAGTAAGCATTGATAAAAAGTAAGCCAAGTTCAAAGGTCATGAGTGCCTTCCAATTTGATAGTTTCGTACTTTTGTCGGAAATTAACGTTTTTGTACTATTATCTAGAATGTCCGAATCCCAGGGCATATATCTTGGCTAAAATAAATGAATAATCAAATAATTTTCAATGCAATCTACATGTATTATAAACGTGCCGAATACTGGCCAAATTATTGATTGATCGATGTACATGTATTTTAAACGTGCCGAATAATGGCCGAATTATTGATTGATATATATTAAAATACTCTTGGTTCAAGACTAAGATGCTACTACTCTATTCCTGATGGGCTCCTCAATTCTCGATATCTAAGGGTAAACCATAATAAACGATTATATAAAACACCGCAATACACGCAATATAAGACAGTAGTTCAATAGATTCCCAGTGTTTTCTCTCAATTTGCAGCTTGCAAGGTGTCCTATAAATGCTAGTGTATAACAGTTTGAAATAGAAACATAGTATGTTAGTAGACAAGAGATAAAGAGCCTAGTATTTGTTCCTTTTTACGAGCCGTCTAACCAACTATAATAACTCCTTGGTCTAACACACACATCTGTTGCACTTTGTCGATGGGGTGAAATCACAATGACGTACATAATGAAGAATGTGCTGTAAAAGTGGAATTTGCGCGCTACATTTATTTTAACGCTGTTCGTGCTCAAAAAGGCAAGCGCGAAAATAAAAACCCCGCAAATATATTCATTTGTATCTATTTAAAGAAGCTCAAAATCGCGAAAATAAAAACAAGCAAAATTGTTCAAAATTTGCGAAGAACGAACATTTCCACTTTCCACTTCCACAGTATCTTGTGTTTGATAAATCTGAGATTCATGACCTAACATTCGATTCTAATGAATCAGCAACATATGCCAAAGATGTTTAAACAAAACAACGGACCTGATTTGGGTGTCGATTATGATATAGGTCAATACATGCGCATGTGTTGTTTCGAGACAAATTAGACATATCAATGCACGCGCGCTGATATTGATGTGTGAATGATGGTACGACCCCTCGAGGGAAGTGCTTTGCAATAGACATACGGCACACATTCACCTAATCACAAGTCCGACATACGCGGACGCACATCGATTAGCTGTGCGCGCATGCTTGAAAACTGACAAATTGCCGCTAACCAATCAGAACCGTGTGGTTCGAGCTTACGTATTGTGCACCACGGAGGTCCGTTGCACCGTTTATTTGGGTGACGTTGACCATTTGCGCAAGTGTATTGATTTTTCTATTTTTTCGAGAAACAAAATATAAATCTTGTTGACGGTTTCCTCTTTCAGAATACTGCTTAACATCCCTAGTGGGAGTACCGTGGGAGGGCATCTGTATATTATATTCGTTCTGTATGTTTTATGAGGTTGGATTTGTACAAAGAGAAGAATCCTAACTAAGGCCAAATAAAATATTTTGTAAACAAATTCTTGTCCAGGTTTTGGAAAAAAATAGGAAGAGGGATTTTTAATGTTAATATCATTTTAGTCAATATTTAGCATACAGAAAGGTGCCTGCAAAAGGAGCCCGGGGGGGGGGGGAGTCAAACATAATGGTGTACACATGCGTGACCAATTTTTTTCCAGACACCCCCTTAACAAGTTTTACCCTGCAAGCAAAATTACCCCCTAAACAAGTTTTTAGCGCGCTTTCCTTGCAAATTTTGACCCCTAAATAAGTTCTTGCCAGAATATGACCACTAAACAAGTTCTGTCTATTTAACGGGGAACAAAATAAGTTACCCTAAACACGTTCGACCTGTATTTTAAGCCGGGATTTTAAGCCACCCTTTTTCTTGATAATCAGCGTTTTTGATACCCTTAACGCGTCACGAGCGTGATGCGTCCAACACTTAAAAAACACCCCTCTAGTGATCACAAAACTCGCCATAAGTGCTTCTGATACAATTTGCAAAGCTATAGGATACGTTTAATTTCTGATACATCACTAACGGCCGAGTGCACCAATGACGGGTAGCTGAAGAATAGCGCTACCTCGCTAGTAACTGAGGCGTAACCCAACATTTTGAGAGCGCCAATGCGGGGTAAGCTACTAGGCTAGTAACTGGCGGGTAATTTACGCTAAATGTAATACCTGACCGGACCCAAGAGTAAGTTGGGGCATAACGTTTTATGCCACAAGTCAGTCGATGCTACATGTAGCAGTAGCGTAAATTTGTTGTGAACATTGGAGAGGATGATTCGCTGATGCTGAAGGACCAATTGCGCTTGCATGCCCAGGTGGTGTCTAGATTTTGTATTTTTGAGAATCCATTCATGCAATTTGGTGATTTTTTTAGTCAACATTTAGATCACAATTCCTTTTGCCCATTCAAACACTAATCGCACCGAATTTGGGTCATATTTTAACCAAAATGTACTAATTGTCCAAGGATCTTAAATAATGACTAACTAAATAAACTTATTATTGTTTTTATTGTTTTTGTTCCGTCAAATGTGTTGCAGTTTGACCGGTTTGACTTTATACGTAGCTCACAATGTTAAATCGTGTCCAAAAAATAAAATAAAAATAAAAAAGATTTTGGGCTATCCGTCCTGTGTTTTATTCCTAAGACCCTAAATAAATTCGTTTGTCACAATAGCACCATTATTGATGTAGCAGTGTCCATTTGAATACAAAATGATGCAGATTCCATTGTTGCACTTAACCCTATACCCATGAAATAAAGAATAAGTTCCCATACGCAAATGATACGAATGATAAGCAAGGTTTGTTATGCTAATAGGCTTTGTTTAATCAAAACAATACATGAAATTAAAAAAAGTATTGTCAAAATTAATCACAAATCCATCAGTATCGTATGTGTCTTCCTCCTACAGGTGTTGGAAACAATTGACGAAGTGACATGTTCGGATTATGATTTTCTTTTCATTGAGAAAAGGAAGTGATACACTTTAGATACTGTTTTGTTTACGATCTTTTCATATTGGTATACGGCTATAAGTGCAACAATGGAAACTGCATCATTTCGTATTGAAATGGATACAGTTTCATACATATTTGTGCTATTGTAACAAATGAGGTATCAAAATGTGCGAGAGAAAATTTCTGTTCTTTCCCATATTTTGAATTTATTTAGGGCCTAAGGAATTAAACATAGGGTGTCTCGAAAAACGTGGTTACTTTCTTTTTGTGTTGTGTTTATATCAGTTTCAATCCAAATGTTGTTTACAGTAAAAAAGATTATCTGGTCCGGGTTCGAGACAACGTATTTCTAAGGTCTTTATTAATTTAATTCACGCCAGTTTGTCCGAGTCTATATATTATTTATTCATTTCACTTACTCGGCTGGTATCATTTGTTTGATCCTCGCGGGTATTTGATTGAGTTTCGCTTGTCATACATTCTGCTAGACTAATGCTTTACTAACACTAATGATAATAATAACAAACAGGCATTTAAAATATACCAAACCGCAAGGAAACACAAAACGCCACACAAAAATAAAATAAAATAAAATACATAATTACAACTACATGAATTACAAATTAGACTAGATGGCGCGGTTCTCGGCTTACGCGGTTTGTGGTTTGCGTTCGTTATAATGACGCAATCTATCTTAACCGTATACGACGTGCGGGTTAAGTTTGAAAAGTCGGAGGAGGAAATTGTGATCACTGTCATGTATGTCGGGGAGTCGGGTATATGAAGGGGTGTGCCAGAGTATGTGTCTTCCCATTGATTAAAAGTCAGATTTCAAGGTTTGATATCTAAATTTGTCAATGTTATCCAATAGGCCTGTATACATATATTGTGAGATTACGTCATTGTCATGTAGAAACCCTGAAACGTTTATCATGGGAAAAGAGTTGACGTGATGGCTCACTATTTTGACATTAGGGTGACACACTATTTGTGTATCGGGGGGGGGGGGGACACCACCCAACCACCCACCCAACCAACCACCCACCCAACCAACCAACCAACCAACCAACCAACCAATCAATCAACCAACCAACCAACCAACTAAACACACAAAGAAAGAAAGAAACAAACAAACAAACAAGCAGCCAGATTGAGTTCTTCAAATCTTGTCAATGTTATATATCTTATAGGGATACACATTTTTGGGATAATTCCCCCTCTCATTGTTTAAACGATACGTAGGAACCCTGAAACGCTTATCATTATGGGAAAAGTGATGGCTCTCAATGGAATACCAAAGAACCTAAATTTAGTTCAGCAACACCTACTACGCTAAAGTTGGTAGGCAAATCTGAAGTTTGTTACAACCCACAATTATACATGAATACAATTCGTGTTAGCCTAAAATGAAACATTCATTGTCTTGAAAGTACCAACAAACCCAAACATGGTTGTTTTATCTAGTATTAAAGTATCATAGTATAGACCAATAAGATCAAAATTCAAAAACCTAAACTCGTTTGAACACTATAAGCCATACATTGTAAATTGACCCTCTACAAGGCTAATATAAATACTATCACAGCAGATGAGTTACCTTGATTGTATTTGTAGACTGGTCACTGATGCAGTTATTATTTTCGCGAATATATACTGTTTTGTGCCTCAGAGCAGGCTCAGGAATGAACCCACAATACATTGCAAGCCAACAAAACACGCCAAAACACAATTTCTTCAACATATGTTTGACCGCATGATACCCGCAGCACTGAGTGTTAATCTAACACAGCACATATCCATTTTATGGGTCTCCAATTGCCTTACTTTCCCGGAAAAGGGGTCGCGACTGAAAAAAATTGAAGGTTGTAACAGACAAATCACTACATAACACTTGCTGCTTTCTATGCGGAGCAAATTTTACCAGATGCAGGCTAACGAATCCAATATACTCGTGACACTGCGATCACACGTCGTATAAAAATAGTCTTATTTAAATAAATACATGAGTAAAAAGCAAAACACAATTGAAGCGCAATAGTCAATAGATGCAAAAGTTCCCAGCAGAGTCGCCAATTCACGATTTGTTAAAATAAAGTGCTTATTGAGGTTTCTGACAAATCTGTTTGGTACATGGTAAAACTAATAGCCGCGTGGAAATTATGGCCTTTCTTTTCATTTTGACGACAAAAAATTGAAATTGTCTCCAAGGTGTATACTTTTGTCAGCTCTTGGGTTTGCTCCTCTACCCAGGTGTATTTATACGGATACCGTTATTCTGCAATGTTGGGGAAATGATTGAGGAGGTGTAGCGAGCCCCACACAGCAATATCATGTTCGATATGAGTGAGCCTGTCTCAATCGTTTTTAACGAGAGATGGGCCCCCACCTCCTTTCCCGTTTAGGAAGCACTGCGTAACAAGTCTGAAAGACTTATCCCTTAGAATGACTTATCCCTTCGACTTGTTCGAAAGGCATGTCCGTTTACTTACGAAAACTTATACCTTCCCCACCAGTAAAGCAATCTAAGAATATCAAAACTTGTTCTATATACTTGTCCGTTCGAGAAATCTACCCTACCCGATTGAGCCAATTAATTGATTTTAGCTCTATTTAAAAGGCCACTCTTGGCGACGTGAGTTTCGTAGTTGCCTCGTAAAACGATTAACTTGTCTGGTTATCAATGGAGTGCAGTTGACCATTTAAATTGGTGAGTTCACACGTACAATCACGTGCCGTGTATACAGATGATTCGTATTGACATCAAAAGAACACAAACATCTTTTGTTGTTTAACTATTTTCTCTAGATAACATCAGCCAACGGACGACGCCTGAACGCAACACAATTCGAGTTATCATTATTTAAAACCACACGCGTCCCGGGTGTCATTTTAGTTTAGGCCTATTATTGTGTAGTATTGGTTTTCCCCTGGATGGGACTGAATATTATTAATGTTAATAATTATGTCTAATAAAGTTAATTAGGATACAATATATTTCTCCCCTACGTTTCACAGTTATTTTGAGATGGATCATTTTCAAATAAGAGCCACATAATGGTGCGTGTTACTTCGGTTTAACGGTGAAATTTCAATTTCTTGTACTGTTATGGTAAATAACAGGTCGGAATAAGAGTCTGCATACTCTAGGGATGTCGTTAATTACTTTTTTATGTTTCTAATGTTTGAATTTATATATTTTTTCAATCGTATTATACGCCGAAAATAGCAAAAAATACCAAAAAAACTTTTTGAACTTTGACCTCTATTTATACAGAGATGAGATAAGATATCATTGTCATTCTTGTTGTTCATCAATTCGCATTTTGTGTTCTCTATTATATCCAAAGGACATGGACATTATTTGAAAGGAACCCTTAGAAAACAATACGGTTTTTTTTTAAAGTTTTGCAAAAAATGGATACAAATTAGGCTTCAAATAATCCACGCGCGTGGAGCGTGTTATTTTGGTTTAACGTGAAATGTTGAATGTCACTAGATTTTTCTTTTTTCTTGTACTGCTATGGTAAATAACGGGTCCGAATAAGAGTTTGCATACTCTAGGGATGTCGTTCATTACCTTTTTATGTTTCTAATGTTTTAATTTATATATTTTTTCAATCGTATTATACGCCGAAAATAGCAAAAAATACCAAAAAAACTTTTTGAACTTTGACCTCTATTTATACAGAGATGAGATAAGATATCATTGTCATTCTTGTTGTTCATCAATTCGCATTTTGTGTTCTCTATTATATCCAAAGGACATGGACATTATTTGAAAGGAACCCTTAGAAAAAAATATGGTGTTTTTTTTAAAGTTTTGCAAAAAATGGATACAAATTAGGCTTCAAATAATCCACGTGCGTGGAGCGTGTTATTTTGGTTTAACGTGAAATGTTGAATGTCACTAGATTTTTCTTTTTTCTTGTACTGCTATGGTAAATAACGGGTCCGAATAAGAGTTTGCATACTCTAGGGATGTCGTTCATTACCTTTTTATGTTTCTAATGTTTTAATTTATATATTTTTTCAATCGTATTATACGCCGAAAATAGCAAAAAATACCAAAAAAACTTTTTGAACTTTGACCTCTATTTATACAGAGATGAGATGAGATATCATTGTCATTCTTGTTGTTCATGAATTCGCATTTAGTTTTCTCAATTATATACAAAGGACACGGACATTGTTGGAAGGGAACCCTAAGAAAAACATTTTTGAAAATAAGGTGTTTTTTTTAAAGTTTTGCAAAAAATTGATACAAATTACGCTTCAAATAATCCACGCGCGTGGAGCGTGTTATTTTGGTTTAACGTGAAATGTTGAATGTCACTAGATTTTTCTTTTTTCTTGTACTGCTATGGTACATAACGGGTCGGAATAAGAGTCTACGTCAACCAACCAGAATAAAACGATGTGATAGATCCATGTGGAACTAATTAGGAAATTACGCTTTTACGCCCACCACCCACAATCACTATTACCATGAACTTGATTTGTATCGTGTATATTTACTTCTTGACAAGTGGGTGATCCTAATAATTATTGATACAGTCTGACTATACAAATGAAAGTGGTATTTAAAATTTGAAATTGGTTAGAACTTTTCCCCGGTAATTGTATATACTTTAACAAAAATGATATCTTGCCTCACCATATCTTTGTAAACAATATAGGACAAACATTAAGTTTTGAGAAAAAGTTATTTTAGTACTATTTTGGCATATAATTAATAGGCTTGACAAATCATATAAACTGTAAACATGACCGACCTCCCCAAAATGTGTAGAATCTTATTCTGACCTGAATATTGCAACAGAGGTACAAGATAGAAAAAAAGTTTAAGGACATTCAATAATCATGATAATGTAGGTTAAAAAGTCGCTTCCAACACGCGCACATAATTTGGCAAAGTTTCAGCGTAATTTGGATTACATTTGGATAAACTCTGAAAAAGCCGTATCGATTAAATGTTTGTCAAAATCCTATTTTACATCTAAATCTCATGTATTATCAATACAATGGAATAAAAAAATGTCTCTGTTTGGAAACACGAAGAAAAAGAATGATATCTTGAAAAAATTGAGGACAAAGCTTAAGTTTTAAGAAAGAAGTTATTTTGTTGCGTTATTTTCGGCATATAACAGACTTGAAAATCATATAAAGTATAAACATTAGCAATTTAAAAAGTAATGACCGACCTCCCGAAAATGTATAATCTTATTCCGATCTGATATTTATAACAAATGTAGGTACAAGAAAAAGAAAAAGTGACATGCAAACGTTTACGGTAAAACCGCTTCCAACTATGTTTCAGATTAATTTGAATGATTAACTCTGGCTAAACTCTGACAAATCCGTATCGTGTAAAATGTTATTAAACTTTGTTTTAAATATCATGTCAGAATCAGATTTTACACATTTTGGGAATGTCAGTCATCACTTTAATGTTTCTAATGTTAACATTTATCATTTTCCACTGTTATATGCCGAAAATAGAAGGGGAAAAATGACATTTTCTTAAGTGAACTTTGGCTTCATTTTTATTGTCGGAGATGTGTTGCAATTATTTGTTCTTGTTCATTAATTCCAAAAGTGTCCTCTAGATTTTGTTCCGAAGTTCCAATGAAGGTCAGAATTTTTTATTCAGTCAAAATGATTGTATATCTTTTTTGGACGATTCCTCTCATAAAACATAATATTTACCTGATTACAAAGAAAATCATATCAGTATAGGAGAGGTCTACACAAAGAAAATATATTTGCGCAATTATATATGTGTGACGAACATTTTATACCATTTTAATTGATTTAAATTAAACAAATCATTAATATTTTTGAAGGTACCAACGTTAGAATAACAGCCCGGATGAACAGACGAGAGAATAACTTTGCTTATTTCAAAATAATCTGAAACTTTCCACGCGGTAGCCGTCTGCAGACGACAGTCCTACTAAACTTCACAAAATGTCAAAAAAATGTCAACATTATTTAATGTCACGGTCACCATATCGGAATCATTATGAGAAGTGCATTACAAGTTGAACACACTTGCCTAGTATTGGTTCAGTAATTCTTAAGATAGACTTTAAAAGTTGTGAAAATGTCTTAAAGATCTGTTTTGTAATGGTAAAACTAATTGCCGCGTGGAAAGTTATACGCAATTGTTATTTAATTGAACATGTATAGTGTGAAATTCGCCGGGAAAACCTTTATTATTATTATTAACTGTTTGCGAAATCAAGTGATTTCAACGTGGTTGTTCATGTATATAATTTAGTAGCGTACGCAATAATAAAAAGGATACCAAGTCAAAATTATAACGTTTATCTCGTCTATTCTTTAAATATCCGAATGAAATGCAATAATTATGTTTGACATTTACTAGTTCACGGGAGCGAACGACGTGTTTTGTCTTGATAGGCTAACAAAATGAAAAATAACTGACGATTTTACAGTAATAGAGGAGGAGAAATTTATCACTGGGGGAAACCAGAAAACAAAAACAAGAAATTATTTTTTTATTGTTTAGACTAATTATCTAACATAGTCACTGATAAACCATTGAAAAACGAAATAGCCTAGCTAGCTCGGTATGATCTTTCACTACCAAGCGTCCAAACATCGTGTACTGGTCATGCTGGTCAAACAACTTTATTAGGGTTCATCAATTGGTCCGTATCGACTGCTGACACCCATTGTGATATTTCAAGTGGCGCTACTTAATATCCAAGTTTACGACTCTTTAACATAATGGCTTGATAAGTAGATCAATATAAATCGATGGCCTATTTGTCCGATGGGTTCCGTTTGATTCTTTTGGACATGGGCATTTTTATATTGGTATCAGTTGAAATTTCATAGGTATTTGTCCGTTTGGTATTGGAAAATAGTACCTTGGGCCACACAGACAAGTCTAAGGGATAAGTCATTCTAAGGGATAAGTCTTTCAGACTTGTTACGCAGTGCTTCCTTATTATGTTTATACAGGGATTCATAGATTGATTCAATGGGTTGTCATATTCTTCATATCCAAATTCTTCCCGATTTGGGTGACCCGATCTTAATCAGTTTACCCTCTTAAATTATCAGAAGAAAGCCCACATCTTTTCTGATTGACCATGCCAAACTGTAAGCCTGAGAGATGATTCCTTTAGAAGCTATTAGGCCAATTAAAATAGATAGCATGTTTCTCGTTCGGACAAAAGTCGGTGAGGGGGGACTTACCATTAGATATCTATTATGATTTAATGCACCAAAATAGAGGTTATAATATGGACATGGCAGGGGTAACACGAGGGGTCACATATGGGTCAATAGAGGGCATTTAGGTGATAAATTTGTACTCCAACAAAATTGCCCCTAACAACAAACAAGAAGAGTCTTAAAAAAGACAAAACTCGCTTAGAGGGGGTTAAGTTCAAATGCAGGCAGAAATAAAGAAGGCGTATCATGGAGAGAATTGCGTCATGCCAAAACGGGCACTCTCTTTCTTGAAATTAAGTGTTCAAGATTTGTTTTTATAATATATAATAGAGTCATAGTTATATTGTACATGGTTGTTTACATACACAAACGCCACTGAACTTGGGGTGAGTTAAAGGTCCCAAATTGGAATATTTTGTATATAATTATGAATAGACTTATCACATCAAAGTCAACCGGAGGCAAAAACAACTAATTAATTCATGGATGATTAATAATTAATTAATGATTCACAAATAATCAATTACGAGTAATAAATGATTGATTAATGATCAACAATAAAAGATCGATTATTAATTAATTAATAAATAATTAATAATTAATTTAATTAATAAGTGTTAAAGTGTTAGCAATTTATTGTGATCTTATATCTTTCGGAATTTGGGGCCCAACAAATCTGGGGCCCTGGGCCGGGGTCCATCTGACCCAATGGTAAGTCCGGCCCTGAGCACAACCAACAAACAACAAACAACAAGCCCTGTAAATGTAAACAAAATATATGAACGAATACTTAATATTTGATACAATAAACATTGAAACATAACATGAAGCATTAAAAGTATTATCGTTGTCTTTAAATCAGATCCACCAATTGATGACAATTTAACATAAGCATTGACAACGTATCTCGTCGGCTATAATCATTCTTAATTAATTTCTGCATTTATAGTGCTTGGATGTTTACATAAACAAACGCCCCTAAAGATGATGCGAGTTAAAGGTCTAGTTAAGAATAGATTGATCACATCAAAGTCAGCCAGGGCAAACACAAGTAATTAATGATAAGCCCTGTAAACGTCAACAGAAGATACACAAGAATCCTTGAAGGTATATTATGTGATCTTATCCAGGGAAGGCCCTCAACACTCGGAAGAAGAAAAAAATGAAAGCAGATTTTCTTTCAGATTTACATTTCTAATCTACGCAAAGTTGCAAATAAACTGGAGGCTAAAGGTAGATCTACTGTCTACAAGTCGCAAGTCCGCAGCATTATGGAGTATGCTTCACTAAGCTGGGCGAATGCTTCACCCACCATCCTAAGCCAGCTTGAGAACATCCAAAAGAAGGCACTTAGAATCATTGGAGTTACTGAAGCTACTGCTCGTTCACAGCTCAAAATTGACAGCCTGCTTCATAGGCGGCAGGTAGCAGCGGCTACGGTCTTGTACAAGATGCATACTACCAACTGCCCACAAGATCTAGCAGGGTTACTTCCCGCACCATATGTCCAACGCCGTGCTACCCGTTCGAGCGTTTCAATGCCAGTCCATGCTCTTTCTCTGCCGACAGCCAGAACTCGCTGCTTAGACAGAAGCTTCATTCACACTGCTGTTCCCTTATGGAACAGTCTTCCAGATGATATTGTTGGTAACATTTCAGCAGCTGGAATTCAGGCTTTCAAGTGCCGTGTTCACGGTCATCTTCTCTCAAACTTTTAACTTGTCATAGCCTTCACACTCTTTCATGACACCCTTCATTCAAGTCCTTTCAACATCCGACTGATACATATAATAGCATGGTGGTCATGGGTTAAGTGTAGGTTAATGCTTGGTTGTGGAGATGGTGGTCCTGTAAAGCATGTAGCCAGCTGGGCTGGTGATACGGTCATGCCCCAACAGGTGACAACAGGCAGCTCCTGGTATATTTAGTTCCCAAGTTTGTTGTGTAGGTTCTCTTGATGCCCATCAGACCTCCAGATATTATTATTTTTCTATAATTTATATTTTGATGTTGTTCTCTATGTTTGGGCTTTTATCTTATTATTATGTCACTTTCGTTGGCATTTTTAATCTCTGCCCATTTGTGTGTCTTGTTTAATGCATATTTTCTGAGTTGCAGTGAACCAATTGATTGGCCTTTCAGAGCTCTCTTTCGAGAGTTACCAGTTTGATTTGTAATCACTCTGGTCATTAACCATGTTAATGTCTGTTGGGCTATTGTTCACATATGCGCTTTATATACAAAAAAAAAATCGTACATCCATTCCAAGTACCAGGGCGATACGATTCTTAATTACTTCAAAATCATGGTTTTAGAGTGAAAATAAACTAAGTCTGCGCCGACCAGTTATTTTAACTCTAAATTCACTCTAAAACTATGATTTTGAGGTAATTAGGAATCGTATCGCTCTGTAACTTGAAATGTATTAATGATTTATGATCCGAAATGTAAAGCATAACATAGAGTCATAGATATATTGTACATATTTGTCTACATAAACAAACTATACCCTGAACTTTAGAGTCATAGTTATATTGTACATGATTGTTTACATAAACAAACTCCCTGCACATTTGAGTTAAAATTAAAATGAGTCTTTACTCTACTTAAGGAGTCAGATGACTCATTTTTGGCTGTCAGTGTACATAAAGACAAGAAGTATTCTGCAAGTCCAACGGAGCTTCTGTTTACAGTTTCCAATGTTCAGAGGATTCCGTCAACATGATACATTCAGGATATTCATAAGAAAATGATTGGGTGGTTCGATTCGTACATTCGCGGTCGACAACAAGTGATTAAGATTGCTGACTCTAAATCAGATCCTCATCAATTACTCAGCGGTGTCCCTCAGGGTTCAGTTGCCGGTCCGCAGATTTTTACCCTATATTCGTCACCAATTGAAGACATTGTGAAACGCTTCCCTGGAGTTAGTGGTATGTACTACGCTGATGATTCCCAATTGTACATCAGTGTGAATCCAAATGATGATACCTCTCCTTCTCTAACTGAACTCGAGAACTGCATCAAAGAGATTAAAAACTGGACACTGAAGAACAAGCTTGCCTTGAATGATAGTAAAACAGAGGTTGTTCATTTATCATCCCGCTACTCTGAAAATGTTCCCACCCCCTCCATAAACGTTGGTGACTCTGTCGTTGATACTGTCACTAAAGCAAAAGATCTTGGTGTCATCATTGATCAGCATCTCACTTTAGTCCCTCATGTAAATAACATCAGCCGTCTCGCTTCGCACGCTATCAGAAAAATTGGCCGTATCCGCAGATATCTGGACTGTAATAGCACTGAGAAACTCGTTCATGCATTTGTCTCTTCTCGTCTGGACTCAAATAACAGTATATTATATGGACTTCCAGCTTCTCAATTAAGCAAATTACAGCGCATCCAAAATGCTGCTGCCCGGTTGGTAACCTTGACAAAGAAGCGTGTACATATAAGCCCAGTGTTAAAAGATCTTCACTGGTTGTCTGTGGAGAGCCGTATTGTTTTTAAACTTATGCTTTTGACATACAAAGCACTAAATAACCAGGCTCCAAAGTACTTATGCGACCTTATTTCCATCAAGGAACCCACACGCACTCTTAGGTCAAATGCATCTGTCATCTTACAACGGAGGAAAACTAACACTGTCACCTATGGCCAAAGATCATTCTCTCATGCATCTCCTGAACTTTGGAACCGGCTCCCATCTCATGTTAGAAATGCCACATCACTGCAGCAATTCAAGAGCTCGCTCAAGACTCACCTCTTTCAGCAAATGACTTTATAATGTTTTGTATCTTTGTTAATATTTTGTACTTTTCTTTTCTTTTTTTTTGTTCAGCGCACTGGGGTCTTGCGACGGAGTGCGCTTAATAAGCATGGTTTATTATTATTATTATTATTATTATTATGGAAGTGTTTTGGTCTATCTATCAAATGTTTTATTTATACCAACTCAGTGTGAAACCCACCAACTTGGAACACTTTGAATTTCGCGCTCTTTTTTCTGGTATTATGTTGTAGTTCTAGCATGGAATATGGTATTGTCTTGAAAACATCACCAAGTATGTAGAAGTATGCCTACTTTTATAACAATGATGAAATTGAATAAGAAGTATGTGTCCTTTTTTAAAAAAATGGGACCTGAGTATTTTGACTCCCCTGTATACTCTAAACTTATAATAGTAACACCAACAGTCCTTGAAGAGGATTGCAATCTTTCCGTACAGGCTTAAGCATGGTGACAAATAATTAGACATAAAGTGCACCAGTTTCTTCTAAAACAATCAACCTTAGACTTATATTTACTAGAGAAAGTGTAGTAGTGGAAATGGTTGAACTAAACACAGTATCCATTTAACATGTTTAACACAAGGAGAGTTGCATATCTTCTTTCGTCACGTAGAGTGCTCAATCCTTTCGGAGAGCAATAATATACGGGGAAGAAGAATACAAATAAATTTACTCCATATTTATTTCACAACAGTCTGTTTCGCCCAAAGGCTCATCAGGTGAATGAGCCTTTGGGCGAAACAGACTGTTGTGAAATAAATATGGAGTAAATTTATTTGTATTCTTCTTCCCCGTATAACATGTTTAACATATAGCTCAATGGGTCAAATCAGCGGTTAAAGTCTGTTTGTCAACAGGACCAAATTACCAATTGGTTTAGCGACAGTAATAGTAATAATGATATACAGCCCACCGAGAATTAGGACTAGGAGGATATTTAGAGCCACCGAGTAACAAAGGCTTATCTGCAATAAGTGCCACTTGTGAAATTGTGTTTTCACAAGGGCACAACTTAAAGTACCTCTAATATATAACAATTGGCAGCTATTATTATAGATACAGCCAATTCACATAACTGAGATGTAAGTGCAATGCAAAATGTTGTATCTGCTATTGCTGACATGTGCTACTTTTTGTTTGTATCAAGGGGTATGCTATTATTGACTGCCACACATGATAACATCTGGCAGCTGTTGCAGATGGACCCTTGTTGCACTACACCCCTTCAATGGACCAATACCAGTTATGTAAACTGCTGTGATTGGCTGACAGAGTGTATTTTGTTACTAAGGATGGTGGCATCGGGGAACCAACAGAAACAAAGCTTACTCAAAATTTGGCTGGCTTGATCTCACACTATTCTTTTTACAGAGTTCCAAATGCAGGCACTGATCCATTATGTGACCTTGTTAAGTTGATCTCTGAAACGAGCGTAATGAACATGTACCACTACAGGCTTGTTAAGTGATAACAAACTCACTTCGCGAGAAAAAAGAAAAGAAGAAAAAAGCTAAACTATTGCGGCGCCCAACCTTGATGCGCTCGGGGACGAGAACAATATTATTTATATTACTGAGCGAAGCGAGGAGTGTCATCTTACGATCTTGTAGCTAAAGCAAGGTGGTCATAATTGTGACAGGCATGGTCTTAATATATGAAGCAATTGGTCTTAATGTGACAGGCGATTAAGCTCTATCACTTATCACATCTTACTACCCACTCAAGTGGCCTTAATGTGACTGGCCGATTTAACATCTATAGGTGATTGCTGCATTGGTGTTGTTGGTCACAAGCGAAAATGTGAGGTATGAGTCTACGCCAGGAGAAGTGGTGTGAATGTAAGAGATAATTAATACCGAACTAAGTACTAAGTTCAGTCACAAGACAACACACTTGTGGTTGTTTTATCAATGTGAGGGATCTTTTCAAACACAGTTTCAATTAAAGTATTAAGGTGAAAGCTTGAACCAGGGTAGTTGTATTTATTGAGACCAAAAAAAGAATGCACAGTAGGTGAAGAATGATAGCAGTAGTGTCAGTGACTGCATTCGTCAAGTATGCGACTATTGCCACACTACGTACTCACTTACTTACTTAGCAGGGATGCGATCAGCTAAGAATTTACTGACATCGGCATCAGATACATGTATGTGTTACTTACTTAGCAGGGATGCGATCAGCTAAGAATTTACTGACATCGGCATCAGATACATGTATGTGTTACTTACTTAGCAGGGATGCGATCAGCTAAGAATTTACTGACATCGGCATCAGATACATGTATGTGTTTGTGGCGAGCCATACTGCTAAAGTGAACTTTTTCACTTTCAATTAATGTATCCAAGTTCAAAAAGTTTGTGACCCTTGTCAGTCGTTCAAATGTTTATCATCAGTCATCCCTCTCATCTCCTAATCATAACATATGCAGAGATTCCTATTTGACATGTCTTATAATTAGCTTGCTTTCAAACACAAACTCCTGCAGTCAACAGTGCCTCTTTTATATAATTATAATTCCCTTCAACTCTGTCGATGCACCAATTATGTTTCTATTAAACCCTAACTTGTTGATATTACTAGAACGGATGTATTGTACAATCCCCAATTGTATTTTGAAAAGAAAAGTATACACCCCTTTGTATATCACCGCCTAATGTCAGGGTTAATGATTCCTAAAGTTGTTTATAAACATATCAATGCCTACACATCTCAACTTCATACACCATTTTCCCCACCTTCTTAACCTGATAAGGTACAGGCGTATGAAGTGCTTACACAGGTCTATGTGCTACAAGTATAGACTAGATATAGTTCTGGTCTGAGACCAGGGCACCTTGATTTTTATGAGAAAATGACCCCTAGTGACCTCTTCTTGACCTTTGACCTGGTTATGATGATTGTTTTTTTTCCTTGCCTTATCAAACCAAACAAGATAAAACAGGTCCGATCTAATTCGGAGCATGTCTTGAGTTTTACTCATGTAAAGTTCAATGACCCCTCTTGACCCCATACGACACGCCAATTTGAAACGCTTAAATCGCTGCATGTGACGTGCATGGACCCAAGGAATCTTTTGATTAATTCTGACATTCATCAGCCATTTCCTCTGAGACAAGAAGCATTTTAAGTGATATGGTAAGCAAATCAACATTTTGAACCTAGTGACCCCTAATATGTTTTGATTTTAAAAACCGAACTATTACATATGCGTACGATCATAAGGAATTTGTTAACCGATTTTGACGATCCTAGGTCATTTCACTCAATTCCAAGGGCGTTTTAAGTGAAAATCACGTTTTGGCCCCTAGTAACCCCCTTGTCACCTCAAATTGTGAGATCCTGTAATGAAGGTCTGGTAGAGGGTCCTACTGACCAAGTCTGGTGATTGTAGCCTGTAAACTGTAGGAGAAGAAAGCATTTTGTAGATGGGTTAGAAAGAAGCAGAAAGGAACGGCAAAGATAGAGTACCTCGATTTTTGACAAAATCAAGGTAATAAATTGCCTCTAGACATTCCTGAAGAGGTTATAAGCACCCAATGAATGTGTGTACTGGTCAAATTGTAGTGTATGATTTGCTTAGCGCTGGAAAATGTAAATACAGTTTTGGACTTTATGTTGTATCATCGGTGTCTTCTTCATCAGTGTCTTCATCTTTGCACCTATCACATTGTGTTTTTTTTGCCTGACATGTACAATGCTTTGTACAAGGTAGTCCTGCATTTTTGCACCGACATCTGCCTTTGCATTTACTTGATACACAGTGACAACGAATTCGTTTCTTTAGTTTTATGCCATGTGGACTTTCATTTCTCTGCAACAAAATAATAGTAACAGCAGTTAATTCAAAACCATGTGTATTGTTTACATCATTTACTTGCAAAATAAGAGGTCAACATGAGTGTATTATCATAATACCGGAGGTAAAACTTTAACCCTAACTCGACTAAATCTCAATAAATCTCACTGCCAGAATCTCCACGCACGTGCTGCTGCATTGCCTCGATGACGTCACCTACCGCAGGCATATGTGGACAGGAAGTTTTAGCCCGCTTATGCGCTGGGAGTTTAAATCAGTTGGTAGAGGGACAGACGTGGGTGAGGATGGTCCCGCGATCGAATGTCGGGGGGGGGGGGGGGGGGTGTGCTGGGTGATTTTTCGGGTCAAAAATAGTACTTTTCCCCCTCCTCCCGATACGCACAAAAACATAGCCGCGGCGGTTCGGGTTAATAAATGTCAATATTTCATGTTGATTAACCCTAACCCGGCTAAATCTCACTAAATCTCACTGCCAGAATCTCCACGCACGTGCTGCTGCATTGCCTCGATGACGTCACATGCCGCAGGCATTTGTGGGCAGGAAGTTTTAGCCCGCACATGCGCTGGGAGTTCTTCCCCCCCCCCCCCTCCCCCCGATAGCACAAACACATAGCCGCGGCGGTTAGGGTTAATACAAAACGTCGCACTTAGTATTGAAATATGATCAACTTATTTAAAATTAAAAAAAGGAAATACACTAAAAATGTTTGTATAACACTTGGTCAGTTCAAAAAGGAAATACTAAGTATAACACGTAAGAGTAGTACATAACACTGTTGGAGTCAATTTTTAAGATGAAAACAATATATACCTCGTTTATTACATGTTCATCTCCTCCATTCTGAAGTAACAGCTCATATACATTCCGGTGGTTTGCCACAGCTGCAATGTGAAGTGGAGTATCCTGATCCTATAATGACATATACATTCATGACGTTTGAGAAAGGTTAAAGTTATACTACTATCACGTAGTATACATTATATGCAAAGGTCAACGACCTTTTTACGTTTTACTCGATAACTCGTTAACCAAACATCTGATCTGGTTAGTCATGTTCGACTGCCTGTTTTTGATTAGTCAGTTTGTTTGCGCATAGTAGGATCATAATCTTGGATTCCGTTACCGTTTTCTTCCTACCTTGGTTTCTTGGTGAATTAGTCAACTAGAACCATTTAACAGAAAAATACCTCCTAGGTCCCTCTCAAAAGTGACGGGAACGTTCTTTTAAAGGCCGCCACACAGGGGCCAGCAAATTCAAATGGCTTCAATTAAGCTCAAAAGCATACCAAATTGAGCACAAGGATTCCTAACATATATAGTTTGCCCCACTTCCGGTATTTGGTTAACGAGTTATCTGGTAAAACGTAAACAGGTCGTGACCTTTGCATATGGGGCTAAATTTAAACTTGCTCTCATTTTGAAAAATAATATCTCAAATTGTTCGTCTGATTGCGAGGATTCAAGAAATTATAGTTTTTACCATCTGCAGTGTCTGTTGTACCTTATACATGGGTGAACAGGTCACAATCTTTGTGATCATACGAACAAAATGAAATATTGTTTTTCAAAATCGGATCAAGTTTAAATGTTGACCCCATATCCAACGGTCAAATACCTTTTACCCAATAACTTGTTAACCAAACATCGGAAGTATGGCAACCAATAATTGTAAGGGATCCTTGTGCTCAGCCGAACAATCTGGTATGCCATTTGGCTTAATTGACGCAATTAGAATTTTCGGACCCCTGTATGGCGTCACTTTTGAGAGAGAAATTGCAGCTAATTTTCTTTTAAAATGGTTCTAGTTGACAAATACACCAAGAAACAAAGGTAGGAAGAAAATGGTCACGGAGTCCAAGATTATGATTATGACCCTACTAGCAGAAAACTTTTCCATAGCAACCTATAATCGGCAATCTAACACTAAATTGTTATGAGCCTGGTGGTTTTTTCATACTTAAAATTGCATATTATAAACAATTATGAGTGTTGCTTACTTGAGTGAGAACGTTCACTATATCAATGAAAGGCTTCGTTTTAGAATTGCAAGGAAGCTTACATTTCAGTTTATACATCATATTACTTTATCAGAAGTGGCAATGGACTCAGAACTTGCAAATGTGAACCTGTCAAATATTGTCCTATCAAATATGATTGACTGTCATACTAATGTACACTTGATCAAGAAACAAGTGTCTTTAGAAAATTCCATTAGTTTAATATTTTAATATGCTATTTTTGTTTCTACTATTAAATTATGCCATGTTTCAAACACTTGAGGGGGAATATTACCTCGTTTAATACTATGCCAGTGTCACAATAAATAACAGATACCTGCATGTAGTGGATCCCCACGCCATTTCATCATGCCACATGTTTTCACTGTGTATGTCCCATTGGCATGGTGAGAAAAGGGGTGAGCGTTCAAAACATATGTTGTATTTTGATTATATGATCCAAAGTAGTGTTATTTGCCAAACTTTTGATCGGATGATTATTAAATGAAGATTATCAAACAATATCAGTGCACATTTTCTTCATTTGACCAATTTTGTATGATGTTACAGCCATTTAGAGACTTAAAATAATTGATTAGAATTGCTTAGATCTAGACTAGGCCTGAGCAGTCTACAATCATGCGTATCTTCGCCGGTGCATATCTCGAAAATGTTGCCTTGACCGTATATTTTGTTGTTGTTTGTAGGAAAGCCAAGACCATGATATTCACAGTTGCTTTATAAGCGAGAAAATGGCGTATACATAATTATGGTTCATTTTACCATACATAGTAAGCATAGGGGATTTTATTAGTGGTGTAAACCCTGTATGGAGTGCCAACCTGGATGCATGCTTTCAGAGTTACAGTGAACCAATTGATTGTCCTTTGGAGATAATTACAAATGTGATTGTTATTAACCATTTCATTAACCTAGTTGTCCGTTGGGCTATTGTTCACATTTACTCTTTCTATAACCCCCCCCCCCCCCTGATTGTTTTATTATCATATCTCCGAATTAAGATGGCAAAATTCTTAATGCTTAATTACCCACAGCTCCTTTTATATTGGTCTTCCTGCGTAAACGGTAGGTTTACGGGCCCCGAATCTCATAGACGTTTACTTACTGGTTCTAACTCTAAATGTAGCCAAGACCTTTCAGAGTGTAAATACTGATATTCACTATTGTCTTCAATACGTGTTTTGTACGTAAACAAGCAGAGTGAAGAAAAATCATGTATGGAAACACAACATTTGTTTAGGTTTTATGTTAATTACCTTTCAATATTATTAATTTTGTTATTTTGGTGAGTAGCACTCTCTTAATTCCAAATATTGAAAATTCAATCTAAAATACTGACTTTTCAATCTTTCATAGATCGCCGTTAGGGAGCAAACTTTAAAGATTGACATTCAATCTTTTTTTGGATTGAAAAGTTTCAATCTAAATAAAGATTGAAAATTCAATCTTAAATATTGACTTTCAATCTTTCATATATTACCGTGAGGGAACACACTTTTAAGATTGACATTGAATCTTTTTTGGATTGAAGAGTTTCAATCTAAAAGTTTGATATGTTCAATTTTATTTAGATTGAAAATCGGCAGTGCTGACACTCACTGTGAATTTCGTGACGGGGTGAGTCTATGGAGGGTGGTGGTGTATCGTAGTATCGTAGTATGTATTGCAACGTTTTACCACGTTTATACCGTTACAAAGTATCACCAAAACACACTAACCTTCTAGGACTGATATAGTTGAATCTGCAAACCCCCAGTATCTCTAAAAGAGCCATCATATTATGATCACTGATTTTCAGAAAAAGTTCACCCGTCGCGTCGTGCACAGAAAATGGCCGCCTGACAGTTTGGAAGCGGCGGGGTTCACGTGATGTTATTGCCGTTTTTGATTAGACGTTACAATCAATCTTTGAACAGATTGATACTGCAATCAATAATTCGATAGACCATGCAGATTTTCAATCTAAATTCAATCTAAATTCAATCTGTTAGCTTGAAAATAAAGTCAACTGTTTAAAGATTGAAATTATCAATCCGCGGAATTAAGAGAGCAGGTATCAAAAGACAATGACTCGGTACACAGAGACAGGGGAGCGGTGCAAATTGTATGGCATTTTAAGTTAAGCGCTTTACTTTTTGTTCAAGGGGAATACAAATCATACACAGTTAATGAAACACATCCAAGTCGATGACGCTACCCGGCGCACCTTTGCCTTCAGAAACAGTTACGCTATTGTTTGTCTCAATTGCAAAGCTCTCATGTCATGTTGTTAAATATATTATTTGATATGTATTCACTTTTTGTAAAAATGTCTTTCTTCATGCGATTCACACGTACAATTATTTAATTTGAAATTCTTGAATAATCAGACGATAATCATAATCTCTTACCTTACACACACATAATACTTGCCCTGTTTTTTGCATTGACTTCTGCCTTGGCTTGTACAAGCAGCTTACATACTTTGCGGTGTCCCCCTAGAGTAGCGCAATAAAGTGGTGTAAACTGACTCTGTAATGACATATTTTTGTCGATGTATTTAGTATATTTGGTCAAATAGTAGCGACGTATTATGAATATACTAAGTACATGTTTGGTACATGTGGAGCGATGCAATTGCACTGATTTAAAGCTCTTACATTACTCGTATAAACCGTATAAATATTTATTTATCACGTATAATTAGGTAAGTACCCACTAAGTAAATACAAAATGTTGAGACTGATTAACATCTTCGTTCATACCACACAGTGTTATACTAATAGTAATATTAAATGAAATATTTGTATGTATACACATGGAAAAAAGTATCGCATCACTTGTTGAAAAGTGCGAATGTTGCCACCATCGTGTGATATTAGGGATCATTTGTTTGCGAAAACTGTCCAGCAAAATGTTATGCAATAAAAGGGCCACATTTGAGTTTGTGACGTAATCGATGTAATGTTTTTCAAGGCCAATGGGAAAATGCATAAAACAAGTTTGAATATAACGCGATATTGAGAGGCCCAATGATTAATCTCTATAGTTGTAATCCTTGGTAACACATTCCAGTCTTCCAAGGTCAAAGGTCATCTTAGGTCAAATTTCAAAAGTTGCCCGATTGTCCTCAAAAATGAAAAAAAACTCCCTTTTTCGTACACCCAACTGTGATGGGGTCAAAGGTCAAAATTAGTCAAATTTTAAATAAATTCAAATGACAAAAGCAATATTGCGGAAGTGTTGACCTAGGTCAAATAATAATACAAAAATCAACGGTGACCTCATCGTATATACTGATTTATGAGCAACAAAAAAATGGCATGTTTGGACTCATTCACTGCATTGTAGCCTATAACGTCTAAATGGAACATTTCTTGCGCCAAATACAGAACTAATATAATGACTATTTTAAGTTTTTAAAGTCTATTCAATATCGAGTTATACCCAAACTTGTTTCATGCATGTTTTTGGACAAAAGCATGCATTTTCCCATTGGCCTTGAAAAACATTACATCGATTACGTCACAAACTAAAATGTGGCCCTTTTATTGCATAGAATTTTGTTGGACAGCTTACGCAAACAAATGATCCTTAATATCACACCATGGTGGCAAAATTCGAGGCTACATTTGCACTTTTCAACAACAAAAAAGTGGTGCGATACTTTTTTCCATGTGTATATGTATCAAATACTGTTTTATGCATAAACGGACTGAGACTGAGAAGAACAGGGTATCACAACACTGTAAAATATTTTCGCAGTATAAACAACACAATTGGATAGAGAAAACATGCAGACATTATTTTGATACCCGACTTGACTCTTTTTGAGGCTCTCAATATAAAACATTCGCTGAAAGGTTTTAAAATACCATTTATTGTTAAGTAATCGATTGTTGGTGTAAATCGCTGTAACATCATGCTACATGTTCCTCACATTCCATTCATGTGTAATTTGTTTTCAAAAGTGTTTCACTTATAAATATTTTGCACAATATCTCTTTCCCATACACATCCTGGATACTAAATAAAACCGTACAAACAATGTGGTTTACCAGAGCTTATATTAATTAGATGTCGGGGAAATCAGGTGCAACATTGTCCTTTCAGCGTTCTTTTGTATAGAGAGTTACCAGTTTGATTTTTGATAACTCAGTTGATTAAATGGGCACAGAGAGAGATTTCACACAAAAATGAAATTCAATATTTTCACAGTGTTTAGATAGATGATATACATAGAAACCCTCCACGTAAGATTTCTTCAAAACAAAATCAGTAAAAATGAAAAATAATATTTTGGTGTGGTGCCGCCACTGTGCAAACAAAAAACAAATGTACAGGGTGTACTTTCCGAGCGCATGAAGTAGGGTATACTGAATTTTCAATGACACCTTTGTCAATTATCACGACGTAGTATGTACGTTTCAAGTACATGTTCGGTATAATATAGAGAAGCAGTGCAAATTGTATGGTATGTTTATAGGTTAGGCATTTTCCAGGGATGCTCAGTGGACATTACAAATAGGGTATCCGGCGCGTCTAAAGATTCACGTAATTAGGGTAGTTTTTCAAGTCAAAATTAAGAAAAATGGTATATTCATACGATGGTCATACGTACGTATTTAGAGCCCTACTTGTTCCGTAAGGATTATAAAAAGCCGCGATATAATTATGGGCGAGATTTATTTCTTAATTTCTATCGTCACATAAGTGATCTGATCTAAATTTAGATCAGCTCAGCATATTTGTTCCATAATACAAAATAGGGAAGGAAAAAAGTGTTTGAAATGTATCATACTTGGTGTAAATGTTTAAACTATACAAATTACTTGGGGTTTCAAAATAATGTTGACTACTTGTTTAGGGTATTAACACATGTTCACAACTTATTAAGGGTATTGGATTTACTGATATTAATTGCTAAGGGTATGTACTACTCATACTTGATTAGGGGGGTGCTTTGTCACATTAATGCAATTACTCATTTTAGAGTGCCTGATACCCCTCTTGTAATGACCACTAAGCACCCGAGGCATTTTTCACTAATTGTTAATAAGCTCGTACTTCACATTACTCGTAACCAAATATGAGTTATGCATCACATACATCGGGTAAATACCCACTAAGTACATACAATGATTTGAGACTGAAATATAGTGGGTGTTTGTTCGAAACTTCGAACCACTCGGTAATGCACTATTGTAAATAAAATAGTAAATGATAGTATTTATACGTAAAAACATGTTTCGTACGGAAACTGTTATAAAACTAGTTTGGTTTACCAGCATTTTAAATTTAAAACAAAATAATTTCGGGAAAATCAAGTTCAATTTGATACGTGACAGGTAACAATATACAATGATTTAACCATTTCATATGTATACACTATTTGTAAAGTAAAAATTCACTTTCATTGACCATGCCAAAACATTGTTCTGGGTTACACGCACAACGATTTAATTTGAACATCTTGACTATAATGGTCATGTGTTTTAAGCTCGCCTCGGGGATGAAGGTTGGAGAAAATTCTAGCTTTCGCGACATGATTTTAACTTTACACATTTATATTTGCTTGAATACCCCCTGAGGTAGTACAAGTATACATTTTCTGAAGGGAAATTACATGAGGAAACCAAATATGCCATTAAAAGTATAGTACGACGTAAGAATTAACATGGTATGATCGGAAATGTTCAGGAACATATCAGAGTTTTCAATTTTTAATTTGAGATCTATATATTTGTTATACCTACCCCTATCAGTATTCCTCTAGTTGCAAGCTTTCCAAAAATGTATACTTTTGCTGTCATAGGTTGAAAAACTTTTTCTGTTATAGTCATTTATATAAATCCGGTGAATTAAGGCTGTTAATTCATATTGACTGTGTAGCGAATAGGAAGAAAGCTGATGATCATGGTCTTATCCAGAATTAATTAGTTGTTACAAATAGTTGACAAGTCTGTTGAACCACGTAATTAAAGACTACTAAATATCCTTTAAAATGGGACCAGAATGGTGTTTGTAATATCAGGGGATGACTAGTTATTGTAAATAGAACAAAGCATGGGATTTTCCCATTGAGTTTGTACAGGCGGCACCCTTTCCGGCACCACCCCTGGTCCCCAAACTTCAAACAGCTGTATTTCCCTTTTGGGAGGCGAGTTCATAACGCGTGACCCTATTGAGGTGATGAGCATTTATAATAATGTCATATCCTACATAATACATCATACTTACATTGTCTTTTGCATTTACTTCCGCGTTGGCTTGTAAAAGCAGCTTGCATACTTCGTGGTGTCCGTGCAAAGCAGCCTGATGAAGTGGGGATTCCAGAAACTGAAATGACACAATTGTTATTGATATATTTAGATTTGGTCAATTATTACAACGTATTATGAACGTATCAAGCGCAGTCATCAAACAAGTAACTATACAAGAAATAAAATAATGTGTTTTTAACTCTAAAAATATATATCATATATTATATGACATTATTATATAAATATTAAATTATAAAGTTGTTGAGAAATTTATCTTCTTAAATATCTTAATATTTCATGCTAGGATCGGTTGAATATTGAAGAAGTGACAATACAAAATGTAAGGTACAATTTCATATTCACATTTTACTTTTCAAGAGTATGACAGGTAACGTGTGTGTGGCGTATTGATCCTTTGGAACAATACGGCATGACGGCCGACTATCCAACCTGCGCATGCATCCCCTATTGCACTACCGGTGATCGATAATGTACCCGTAGCTGGGTTCGCGTGTAGAAAAGAAAAATGTGAAAATGAAAAACCGGATATTTATAATTAAACACGTGTATTAAGTATAGCACTGCGGCCAAATGACTAAAAGGGCCTTAATACAGAATTTACCCCAAAATTGATGTGTTCCAAAGATCTCTACTAAGACGGACTCTGAATATTACGAAACTTGACAAAGCGACAAATGTCAATCTATATACAAAAACAAATAATGAACCATGGAGCAAAACTATCAAACGAAGACGCGTAAATTGGCTGGGACATTTATATAGATTGCCTCAAGAAACTCCAGCACGCCAAGCTTTAAAAGAATACAACCGAGCCACGAAGAGACCAGTCGGACGTCCAAATCCTACCTGGGTTGCAAATGTAAACAAAGAATTTAAACCGGAACTCTTGACACAGACCAATGATCGTATGACCTGGAGAGCAATAGTTGCGCGCGCAATGGCAACATAGCCGGAAAGCGTAGACGATGATGACCCCTACCGGAGGTAATCCCCTCCACAACATATATCATTGGAAAGGTATTTTCATATCGCATCTGAAAATCATGGTTGTGCATTTTTTTACCTGGGGAGAAAGGTCATGTAAAGGTCAAATAGAGGTCATCCAGAGGTCACCAAAGGTCAACTATTGGGAAATACACTAATTTCAGCCAGAATGTATCTTAATATCAATGAAAAATGTCAAATTTGGTGTCATCGTAAAGATAATTCAATTCTTTATCATTATATATGTATTATATGAGGGGTTCCCAGCCATATTTTCTTGATTTTTAGCTAAAAGTGTCATTTTTTGGACAATTTTACACCACTTTTAGGCAAATTTCCAATTTATTCTCACATACATTTTGCCTTCCCATAATAGCAAACGCATTTGTTACATTATGGATTCTTTTTTTAAAAACTACTTACATGACATGTGTATAATATCACAAAATTCAGTTTTCAAAGTTCATAAGTTTAAGAATTATACCAAATGAAAATCAAACCCACAATTCCAGAATTTAGCCCAAATTTACCCCATATTATGTCCCTGGGAATGAATATCCATTTAAATTGTCAGCTAGATAAATCCAATATACAAATAAAATTGATACACATCTGGTATTATATTGAAGATCAACTCGTTTCTTATTCACTTTTATCATTTTTCAGTGTCCCCCGTGGCCATACACTTCTTACTTTTAAGCCGAAACTAGCGCTTTAGACCCGGTTGTGCCCGTTTTCTAGCTCATTTGAACCCTTTCCTCTTTATTTTTGAAGAAACTTTAAAAAGAATGACCATCATAAATTATATCAAACTAAAAACCTGCAACCCTCAGGAAATTGAATTTCGTAGATGCACAGTTGATATGGTTTCGTGTATGAAATTTTGACCCTTTCCATGACAACCACAAAATAAATTAACAGCAATTTAACGAATTTACAAACCTTATTTGTTATAGATTTTCGTATGCATAAAATAGTTCTTTTTATTTGTATTTTGGTTACCATGGCAACCACAAAATAACATTTTTTTAAAACTAATTTTACACGATTTATTTTTATTTTTTAAGGTAGTGCATTTATGATATCATTTGTAAATGTAGGCTTTAATCTTTGATTGTTACTATTGTTGAGATCTCGGATTCAACAAACTGTTTCACTTTGCTTCCACCACTTTATTTCTCCGCTAACTTGAACTTTAATACCACTGACTTGGACGACTCCACTACAACAACTGACAAACATGTACACAATATTATTATACAATGTGGATGGTCACTGCATCATAATGTCGAAGGTTACCTATACAACATGTACACTGAAAAAACTCAGAGCTAATCAGCTATGACTTGTATTCTTCACAGCGAGATACACATATTGTCCCGCACATTGCGGTTATCACTACAGGCCCATTCATCTGTCTCGTTCAGATAACACACAGTTATGACAGTAATCACACACAAATCAATGATTCCTATACCTAGTGCAACCTTTCTGTTGCTATCCGCGGTCATTGAAATCGCCATAACTTTAAAAGTATTCATTCGATTTTGTTGAATGAGGTATCAAACTGCGGAGAAGAAATTCGCTCATTTAATGTATATCTCAGATTTTTGGTACCGATAATATATTTTGAATTAGCTAACCTCAAAGTACCTGGTCAGGGACTTTATGTGCTAGGTGTATATAAGATAAATTCAGGCCCTATGACACTATAAGCTATTACCCAATGAGAATAAAGGAAGCGGCCTTACAACTGATAAAACAGGACCCCAGCAACAGTTAAGTGGAGGTCTAAGTACTAGACAGCTAAACAAATGCCGATAATGACACTTAAACGTATAACAATAGAATTGATGATCAAAGGGAGGATGAACCCATGGCACCAGATTATCTACAGGGACCATCCATGGTGTTAACACAGGTGTGTCCTGTAAAAGCACTTCAATTTACTTCCTAATAACTAAGCCTAATTACTCTACACATATACAATCCAGAACCCAACACTATTGAACTAAAATAAATGGTTTCTACAAAGAAATTCAAATTTCTATCAAAAAGTATATTTTTTGGTTGTAATTTTACCCCAAATTTGGTCCCAAAATTGAAAAATGCTTCAAATTGGTTTGTCTATCATACAGGGTGTCCCTAAAAAGAGTGTGCACATGTTTGCGCAACTTGTTGACCATGAAGTCCTAACGTTTGGTGTAATATGATTATAACCACGGAAAGGAAAAACACTCAGCTATCAGATGCCGTTTACTTTATCTAATTTGGATTTGTCAATTCTGAGATATGCCCAGTTTATCAAAGCTACCTAAAAGCGACGTTGTGCTACTTTTACAGAAAGAATGCTTATGAGCGTCAAAGCGATGCTAACATTGGTCTATCCATGGGTATCAATCGTCTATAGACTAATGGCATGCATGGTGTTGATCGCTGTAGTCACATGTTGCATGTTTCACACATTTCATTATTGTGGATTTTTTCTCAAAAAAGCTTTCAATATTTATTTTTTCCACAATATTAATAATGATAAATTAAGGATTACTTCTATCTGAAATTAAAAGAAAAGAATCGTCGTGAACATTTTTCTCATCACTTACTCTTTCCCCCTCTCACTCCCTTCACTGTATTAAGCTTTAATTGTACGCGTTTGTAATTGTATGAAACTGCAGTTGTACAGTTCGGAGAACTTTGATTTGATTTTGGCAACACACATAGCTGTAATTTTAAATTCAGGATACCTAACTTGTTCATAATAGATAATAAATTAAATAATTTACATTTCGGGTAAACCAGGTAAACATAATAACATGATTTTATAATTGCATATATATATACACTATTTGTAAAATATATGTCATTTTCGTCATGCAATAGGTTACAATGCATATTTTTTTGGTTGTGCGGACAGGGATTTATTTTGAATATCGTGATCAATGAGATGATAGGAATCTGTAACATTCATATCCTAAATACATATCATACTTGCCTGGTTATAAGAATTAACGTCTACGTTGTATTGTAGAAGCAGCTTACATACTTTGTAGTGTCCCTCTCTAGCAGCCTTATGAAGTGGGGTAGACTGGTCCTGTAATAGACCATTTATGTCGACATATTTAAATGTGGTCAATTATCACAAGGTATTATGCACGTTTCAAATACATGTTCAGTACATACAGAGGAGCAGTGCAAATTGTATGGTATGTTTAGGTTAGGCATTTTACATAGAACGGCCGCACTATTGCTAATACATGTAATACGCTCCTTACATAACATTACTGGGAACCACAATCATAGAAAAAATGTGTTCGAACACTGACTCTAATTGCCTTACTTATTGGACCATAACAGGGACATTATTTGAGTCACGTGAACATCAACACTTGTTTCTGGTAGCCTGAAGTATCCCCTTACTCATATCCCTCCCCTCCCCCACCGATGAATGTTGCGAGGCCCTGTGCTGATGGTGGGCAAATTGTGGGATTCAACATTGATCTGGGGGAAGGGGGAACACTTTACATTACACCTTCAAAGTGTTCGAACACTTTTTTCTAACATTGCAGATATCATTTTATGTATCACCTACATCGGGTAAATACCCACTATATAAGTACATACAAGGTTGTGAGACTGAAAAAATATTGGGATCTGTGTTCAACCCATTCCATTTTATACTAATATAAAATAAAATAGTAAATGTTATGCGATCTGTGGAAACCCGCAACATGGTGGCATTTTTCATATTGGAAATAATTTATCATTAAGAAAGCTAAAACTGTGCTGATAAAAAAACCTGTTTCGATCATTTTTCTACGATCACTACAACAACAGTTATGTATTATTTTATGTTACTTAACTTGTTCATATAACACATGGTGGACGATAAATTATATCATAAAAACAATTTGGTCTACCAGAACTTCAAATTAAATATATATCTTATTTTTAGTGAAATTAGATTTTTGGTGAATGGCAGGCAGGTACCAAAAGATAATGATTTTCAAATTAGAGTGTGAGCGCAAAATAAAAACGAACAGGTGAGTCCCCTAACCATGCTAACACCTGAACACTGAACCTGCAGTAACCGTAACACCTTTTGGATGGAAATGTTGAAACAACTATCCGGGTGGAAACGGGCGCAATCTTGCATTGAAATCCGGACTTCACGGGATTATCCCAGTCCAACAGCATGGACTGGCCACTCAGTCAGGGGGACACGCGCCCGTAATTAACAATTCCGTCCGCATTTATCACCCGCCGTGATCGCCCGAGAAGACTGAGGCGCCACGTGCTGCGGCATTGTTTTCAAATATGATTTCAGAGGTTTCAGCGTTAACAGAGATGTCAATTTTGCAAGAGACGGAGTGAAATACCATTTAATGACAAAAATGAAGCCGATATTCGGCTACATCTTATGCCAAGTAGGCTTATATCAATTTTATGTTGACAATCACACTTTAATTACAACTATCATGGAAACTCACCCATCCATGCTTGGAATCCCATCCATGCTTGGAATTGACTTGAGCGCCTAACTGAAGACATCTCGAAACTTCCCTGATATTACCAGATTTGCTTGCGTCGGATAACCTCTTATCTATGAACACACAATAACACAATACAATGATACGACCGATAGGGAAAGTCTTTACAATAATGGGTAAGAGAGATAGAGAACGTATTTCCTCTGCTGAGAGAGATAGAGAAACTTATTTTCTCTGCTGACAAGTATGATAGCCCATCACCTGTCATGGACACATTACATTGGTTACCCATACGGAAGCGCATCAAATTTAAGATCTGCACGTATGTCTTCAAATGTCTGCAGGGTAACGCACCTGATTACCTTACTAACTTTCTTTCTCATCAATTCAAACCTACCCTTTACACATTCATCATCATATGGCATGTGTGGGGAACTCGAATTTAGGATAATTCGTTCTACAGGGTGTCTCAAAAAAACCCGTGCACGTGTTTACCCAACTTATTGACCATGAAATTCTAGAATTTGGTGTAACGATTGTATACATATTGATAGAATAAACACTTAGCTTTCATATGCCGTTTATTTCATCTAATTTGGTTTTGTCAATCCTGAGATATGATCAATTAACTAAAGTTACCTAAAATCGAAGTTGTGCCACTTTTACGGAAAGAATGCTAAAAGATAAGCATTAAAACCCTCGTCCTCTTAAGGGAGGGTGGTCGCAGATTGCGCTAGAACGCAAGAAACAATGACCCAGGACGTATAGGTGATCGCTTTTACATTCCCTGCGCTCATTTTGACGAAAACAAATTGAGGCTGCCACCTTACCCGGGGGTAGGGTAAGCCGTCAAAGTCCGATTGTAGGGGGGTGGTTGTCACCTTACAAATGTTTTTTTAAATCGCCATTTTGAAAAATATTTGTATTGTATGTTCCTGATATATTTTAGCATAGGCCTATGTTAGAAACACCATTTCCATCACTTATAACCAAAAAATCGGTGAAATTCCGATATTTAGAACTTTTTTGGCGAAGATTTCTATGATATTTCACTGTCCAGCGAATACGGCGGGATTTTGAGGTCGGCCATGTTTGGTGACGTCATTTTGACGTCATGCGTGGGATGTTTGTACTTGTTTTAGTATATGGATAGAGGGAACCTCTAGCTATAATATGATACCCAAATAAGCATACTCTGCATTTCGGATTGGATTTCTTTAGGGGATGGTAACCCCGGTGGTAACAACCCTCTCTCCGGAGTAACCCTTTCTATTCATTACAAACTGTAAAGTGGCACAACGTCGACTTTAGGTGCATGTTAATTGGTCATATCTCAAGATTGACAAATCCAAATCAGATGAAATAAACGGAATATGAAAGCTAACCGTTATGGCTATCACTATGTATACAATTGTTACACCAAATGTTATAAGTTCACGGTCAACATGGTCAATAAGCTGGGTAAACACGTTTTGAGACACCCTGTATATATGTTTATTCACTCTTGCTGTGTTACAGCCTCCCGAAGAAAAAAAAACACATAAGGGAGGCATGTATACTGCCTAATTTAAAGGCAATTTCGAAGTCTCATGTCTATCCATAATATATTGACACTGTTTCCAGTATTCTGTTTTTGGTGTGTTTTTTTAAGCAAGGCGCTTTGATCTTTCTGTAAAGGCGCCTTATAAATATTGATTATATATGTATGTAAAGGAAATGATAAAGTTACTGGAAAAAAAGTAATCATGATGCTAACTAAAGGTTTTTGAAAACTTTGAGATCTTATTATTTGGCATTATATCAATTTTGGCCACCTAAAAGGTTAAGGAAAACCGTTGAATAATGCATTTTATTGCTGTCAATCGGCAGCTTATGTAAACGTTGCCAATTTACAACTTGTAACGATTGCTATTATTTTGACCAAGAAAAAGCAATGCATTGCGGAATCATTGTATAGAACGAGTTTTAGCAGGACAACATAACAACAATTGTCAAAAGATGGCCATTGACAACTTTCAATGATGCCAATTGGCAGCTTTGTGACAGAAACTTCCAATTGGCGCCAACAAAAATAATAGGTTTTTTTGTGTGGTTATTTTGGCCTTTGAAAATCGATAAATTACCAAATAATACGATCCCAACCGTTGTTCTTCAATTCATAAACTAACACCCGCCTTAACACTGTGAACCAAGGCATCCATTTCAGACTCTACGATTGCGTAACTCACGCTCCATAACGCGAACTAGCCCTTCATTACTTGATGACCTTTATGTGAGGTGATTACGCACCACCAGACTCCTACTAATCCAATCCACCAGCTGTTTTTTTTTTACCTCAAGTACCCGGTTCAAGTCCGGATGCCATCGGACAATTATGTCCTCGATTACCAACAGCGCCACATGTTATGCTCAACAACAAATTAATCCTGACTCCAACAATTTCGCGACAAAGACAGATGTTAAAGTGATTACAAGATAACTAGATCAAGTTCTGTCGGGAATAGAAACCCTAACTAGGCAATGGTCAGCCTTCCAAGAAAAGGTTACAGGGTTTCAAAAGCGAGCCGATGTGGTAGAAGCCCAATCATCGGATAACAAAGACAATATTGAACTATTAGCCGAAAAAACCTGGGAACAAAGCAAAAGAAAATTCCGCGACTTCATGAAAATTAAATGGACTAATTATCGCATATTTATACTGGATACCTGGCTTGTACTATAACTACTGGAGCACACAGACTCAAACTTTGACATTAACTTTTAAAATACTGCTAAGAAATGGAGAGGTCACTAAGTTGTGTAAAAAGGTCATCAGATGTCGGTGTCATTGATCACATGTATCAACTTAACTAGACTTGCAATTCCCACTAGGGTATGTTGCCATACCTACTAAAGTCAGCCAGTGTCAAAAAAAGTAGAACTAGGCAAAATCTTTGCATTTCGTAATTACAATGACAATGTTTAATACTATTTCAATTTTCGTATCAAGATCTCATGTATAATTTAAAGACCGATATTTGTAAATACCGATTTAAAATACATGAAAGAAATAGATCAGTTTTACTATATCACGAGAACGAGGAAGTGCGCTGTAAATAGGAGTTAGGTCATGGCCTTAAAGCTACGTCAGTGGACCATCAATATAATCGACAAAGCTTGCAATGTATTGACTGGAATTTCGACGGACTCTTAATATCCAAATTAAATGACACCGAGTTTACAAACTCCTGTGTTGAATTTGATAGTGTGAGTTTTGTTGAAACTTGGACAACTACCACTGATGATTTTGTAAATATGTTACCAGGTTTCACATTATTTAGTTGCCCGGGTAAAAATTAATCCAAATTTGGACGTGTCCCAGGTGGTGGTATTGTTTTCGTTAAATATACTATTCTTAAAGGTATCACCAAAAATCAATCAAAACAAGAATAAAGTGTTTTTCTTCTCTAAACCGTTTCTATTTTGGTTTCGATAAATACATTTTTTATGGCACCATTTATATCCCAACGCCAAATTCGAAGCATCATACCGTAAATTATCACACCACTATCGATACACTTGATGACACATCGATTGATATTACTGGTGCGAACCCAGATGAAAATATAATACTTTGTGGTGATATTAATACGTACGATGTAGACAATTCGAGAACAGACTGAATTCTAAAGATAATGTTGTTAGGGAAGACGTCAAAACTCGACCGCCCGTTGACCGCCGGTTACGTTCGGTTCTGCCCGGTTCTTTCAGGTCAAATGTTTTACTGGTATATGAATATTCATGCATGCAACACTGAACAACCGCCTTAATGCTGTAACCAGACCAATTTATCCCGCAATTTATACTATCAATCTGTTACTTTGCGGTCATAATAGCTCTCTCTATAATCGTTCTATAAAAAAACCATTCATAGACTTTCGGTATTGATTTTAAAAAGTTAATTGAGCTATAAACAGATTAAAAAAGTCAACCCCAGCGAAAATCAATAGCTGTATTGTACTGGTTGTCAACTGAGACTTGAGAGCCCATTCAAGATTATATTACTCGCGCGTGTGTATATTATAACAGACGACACGTATTGTGAGAACCGGGCGGAACCGGCCGTAACCGGCGGTTGCCTGGCGGTCGAGTTTTGACGTGATCCCTTAATACATGGGGTCGTAAATTCCTCTTATTGTGTAGAACATTTTGTATTCATGTTTTAAATGGTAGATTAAGCATGTTACTTTCATTGGCCAAATGGAATCTAGTGTAGTTGACTATGTCACAATGTCGTCTAAATGATTAAATTATGCAATTGACTTTGAAGTAGTTACCAAATGTCAAAGTAAATACATCGACATAATATACAAACATGAATGAAATGACAATGACTTGGTGCTGTGTAAAGACAATCTACAATCCAACACCTGTGAGGACAATTTCGAGACGGCTATACATTGTATCACAACCCGGCAATGATGTTGATTATGCCATCGAACTGATTACACAGGCACTGCAGTCTGCAGCCCGACATATAAAGATTGTAACCCAAACTCTCACCAGTGCTCAAACTCAGATACTGAAAATCCATGGTTTGATAATGCTTGTCGTCGTTTGAAAACCAAAGAAATTAACTTTCCTCCGTACATTCCGGAAAACCAATGCTATGTATGATTTTTGTTCAAGTCACAGAATCCAGAGCTCTATGTAAATCAATATGTAGGTAGAAAAAGAACAAGTAGAAACTGCAGTTACGGCATGATCTCCAAAAGAGTGCTAAAGATCAAAACATGTTTGGTCTAACTGTCAATCGCATTGCGCTTATAGAAACCGTATCCCGGTTAAGCCATCTTAAAACTGTTTTGGCTTAGATAATTCTGTCTGTGATGACCCAGAAAGCGTTACCAAGGAGTATATATAATAGGAGGGGACAGCTCATTTGCATATTCGTCATTAATATGATTAACGCTGCCTTGATCCCATGCCCTGCTGCGAGAGGTCACTGAAGAACGAATACTATGGAAGGGATGCGTACGTCAACTGAAAGCCCGGACCGATGGTATGCTCAGGCGCCACTTAGCCCGGCGAGACGCAATATATTCGTGTCTAAATCGATGTGGAAAAGGGAATCAGACAACGTTTTTCGAAGCGGTGCCGAAAAAAGCCCTCAGCAACAAGTGATTTTGTTTCTCTTTTGAAGATATGTGCAAATGTGCAGTTTGGCATGTATAACAGTTGTAACTAGATCTTGCTCCGGTCTAAGACCAGGCTACCTTGAATTTTTGATGAGAAAATGATCCCTAGTGACCTCTTCTTGACCTTTGACCTGGTTATTATGATTGACTTATTTTCTTGGGTTATCAATCTAAACAAGATGCAACAAACCCGGTCCAAATCGGAGCATGTCTTAACTTTTACCTCTGTAAAGTTCAATGACCCCTAGTGACCCCGTATGACATGTCACTTTTAATCGCTGAACACCCTATATGTGCAAGGACCCAAGAAAACTTTTGACCAATTGTGAAGGTCATGAGTCATTTCCTCTGAGACAAGATGCATTTTAAGTGATCGAATTGAAAATTTACATTTTGACCCCTAGTGACCCCAAATCATTTTTAATTTTAAAAACTGAACTGATATATATGCGTACGGTCATAAGGAATATGTGGACCAATTTTGATGATCCTAGGTCATTTCACTAATTTGGAAATGAGTTTTTAAGTGAAAATCACCTTTTGACCCCTAGTGACCCCTGTGTGACCTTTGACTCCAAACCGTGAACACCCTATATGAAGGTCTGGTGGGGGGTCCTACTGACCAAGTCTGGTGATTGTAGCATGTAAACTGTAGGAGGAGATGCATTTTGTAGGGGGGGGTTGAGGAAAGAAGATGATGAAGAAAGAAACGGTAGCGATACAGAACCTCGATTTTTGAAGAAAAAAATCCAATCCCACGGGATCATGATATTGCAAAATGTTGATTTTCTATGTTACCGAATGTTTATCATGTGTATGAACACATGTGCTCGGAGGCGGTCACAACCCGGGGGGGGGGGGGGGTGGTGGGGTGGTTCTCACATTGATATGGTATACGTATAATGTTAATGTGCTGCCTTTTGGGGATGCTTTTTTCGCAGAATTGGTGTAGCGATGGGGTGTTTTTATCACAAACCAAAGCGCCCAATTTGCATACATTGGGTGTATTTTCAGGATTTATTTGTAAAAAGCGCCCAATTTGTGCAAACTTGGTTACTTTTCTAACAAAATTGGTATAGAGAAAATAAGTATAGAGAGAGTCAAATTTTCGAAGTCCGGCAGGCACATCCACGTACGATTTTGGCAAAAGTTTCTGGAGCCCGGAGGTCAGATCTAACGTTGATTAGCGCATCACAAGAAGTTGTGTGATAATAATAATAATAATAATAATAACACTAATAATAATTATAATAATAATGCATTTATAATAATAATAATAATAATAATAATCAGTATTTATATAGCGCCTTTTCCAAATGGCTCAAAGCGCTGTGATTTTGCTGCTGGTGAATCATCAGAATCATGTCGCATCAACTACTGTGCTGCCAATTTCTAGCGCAAACCTATCCGCAGTTAGATTGTAACATCCACCATTTTTCAAAGCAGCTCCCCAAATACCTTTGGGTCAAGGAAGTTTTTGATAACCGAAACAAATGATCACAGATTTTGAAAGCAGGAGGATGTGGTGTACGCCCTTGAAGAGCACTTTAAATCAATTTTGTGCTTTTATTAAGTTTGTAATGAAGCCTTCCTTTGACATGGCCACCATTTTGCTGAAAACATGTCCAACATGTTGCGACCAGCTCGTCTAACCATTCCCCTGTAGCGGTGTAGGGATGTCATTTCGGCTCTGACATGTGCCTGTACTTCTTGGCTGCACTTCTTGGTCTGTAACGGGTGAATGCATGTATTTAGATCTGTCTTTTCATTTGACAACTCGGTATCAGGCGATTAACTACTTATCCCAGAGTGAAAGAATGATTTTTCAGGAATATTTGACAATTAATGTGATGATAATGACTATTTTAGAAGAAAAAACAAATTACTGTGTGTAAATCCCATTGGAATGGCGGAAAAAGGCGGTCAGTTTACACAACTTGCCACAGTTTGCTCATTTTTGGTAGGATAAACTCGGTTAACCCCGCTTCATACAGACAACAACAAATACATGGTTCAATGCACGCATCAAGGTCAAATGATGGCAATTTCAAATCGTGCAACATTTCTTTGTGTTCACCATGTATAGTTGGTGGTAGCGAGCGCGTCCCCGGTTTATCTCGTGGCGCGATCAGGCGGGTTACCAATTGGTCTGACTTGAAATCTTCGTATTTCACATCTGACTTTGTGGTAAGGTTAAACGAAATCTTGTCATGTTCCCGTAATCCTAAATCACTATACTGCATTAGTACAGTTCCATATTGTCTCAAACACTCCTCAGCTCTATAAATCACTACACTGCTATAGAAGGGGCAAACAGGGTAGTTACAGTAGGTGCAACCAAGATTAAGGGCAAAAAGGAAACGAAATAGCATGAATGGTAAAGGAAATGTTAAAAGTGTAAATCGCAAACGACGCGATTGAATCTCCAAACGACGTTATTGAATGCGTAAATGACATAATATGTATGTTCCAGTATTGGAAACAACTGGTACGGTGTATCAAGTACACATTCTTAAAAAAACGCAACTAAAATGTAGAATTTGCACGATTGCTATCGTTTCAATTTTAGTGCATCAATCTTATTAAAACTTACTAAGTTCATCTATGTCTTGGGGAAGAGATGCAGTCCCCTGGATAGGTTGATCACGGGATGTTGCTACTTCACCTGTTACCACGACGTGCTCAGGATGCTGCTGAGGTGTTTGTTGTCCTTGAATAACTTGGGCGTTATCTCCATTATGATGTAAGTGTTGTTCTGCTGGGACTGCAACATCAGAATCTTTAAAGATGCCAAATAAATAAGATTTCTTGTTATGAACATCAGAAGCTTTCAAGATGACACATTTCCAAGATGTCTGGTTATGGTAAGGATATGAATCGTAGCAGTGCATTCATACTTGATAATCGCGTGAGGCCTTGATTATGAGCGATACCCCAAGCATGCATGCACTTCTGGCGAATAAATCATCTGTCTGTTTGCCAAGTATTGCCTAATTTATCATTTATTAATCATGATTCATAACCCGCGATACTCCATTAAATAAAAAAATAAGGATACTCTGATTATAACCATATTTCTTTCAACGATGGCGAGGAAACGCGCAAGAAAACCTTGCCATTAATATAGATGATGCAACACGTGAATTCAATCTGATACCAGTCCGAGGCTCCGTGCAAAGATCGAATTCAGCACTTTTCTGTGACTTGCGTTCTAGAACTAGCCCCTGCCTGGCATGCAGTTAAGTGTTAGGCGAGGTTAGAAAAGCCCCCCCCCCCCCCTCCCTTGAACAAAATTGCCATTGTGCAAATATATGGTGTTATTGTGCTGTTTTAATATTTTAGGACCCCAATCAAAATAGGCCCTTTGTAGGGCTCTCTTGGGCTATCCGTGGCATTATATGTTTTCTTTTATAAATATGTTGTGTAAATTGTTGAAATGTAACTGCAGTTGATGAACGACGTCAAAGGTGTGCGTAAGTTTTCCTTCTTTATACACAAATCAGCTAGTAACGTAGCTCGTCTGACCTGAATGTGTCTCAGGTCTGACCCTAGAACAAACCCCAAGCATGTCAAATACTTCAATGTGAATGAGGCTTCAAATAACCGCTATGACATATCGCAAACAATGACGGCAACCTAGTCAGTTAAAAGTGCACAAGTACCTGTCCAACTGGAAGGTAGCTTTATCTGGTACCAACAAATATGAAGTTCTAGGCCTGTTCATGAACCGGACATTACTTATAGTAGTGGTGAAAGTGAAAAATACCAAAATAAAGTAGTTTTAAGACCGTATTGCTGGAATGGCTGATAAATATAACATTTCTTACTGAAAGTCACTGAAGAAACATCATAATAATGATATCATTAAGTAGTACAAACCAAGGATCGTATAGAATCAATCAGAAATGGTACTTATTGCTCCCAAATGATTAAAGTTGTAGTTTAATCCTGATTTTTGGACTATTACCTAGTACTACCGTGTAAAAAGAAATATTTTCAATGTATTTTAATTGTAAATGTTCTGGTAACATTTCTCAACTTGTTCTGATAAATGAGGGCGCTACACCAATTGTCTAACTTGGGGGGGGGGGGGCAATTTCTCGGAATTTTCGGGGA